>JAQFYG010001063.1:0-21613 GCA_034694325.1 Entomobrya corticalis
GTCCTAAAGAAAATACAAAACAAAATGGTCAACTTTCAATGCAGACTCATGACAAAATGTTATAGATTTGCTTATATTGTCCGGATACTGAAACCAGTACCAATTTACTAAATGCCATGTGTATCATACCATATTTACTGTCATACTTTGCCATACACGAGCAATTCCCAGTGTCTCATGCCAAAAATCCTTTTTCTCCCAAATATTGCAATTAATCCCCACTATAATTTTGTAAACAGTTTTACTATCAAGAGAAGAATGCACAAGTTTCAAATGCTAAGCTCTTTATGATAATTACCGTAAAAACTTATGGAATTATCTGCCAAGTTCTTAAAAAAATGCATTCCTAGGCCAATAATTCCGGAAACTTTTCTAATTTCATGCAATTCGCTATTTTTAAAACAATGCTAATGCTCCTTCATTAAATATCCACATGAATTATAATGACAAGTACATTTCTTTACTAAACTCAATATTGTATTGAATTAATTATTATGAAATTCAAACCCAGTCATTGTTAATGTATAGTAATTTAACATGTTCGGAATAAGCAAATTTATGTACAAAAAAAATTTGTGAACCGGACATTACATATAAATTAGCGGTTGTTCATATCTGACTGATCAACTAGTATTATGTTAAATTTATCATTATTGCTGCTTAAAAATTTTTAAGAGACGGACATTAAACTAAATAAAAGTTTTTGTAATTAATATACGGCACTTTATTCGTTACAATGAAATATGTAAGTACAAACATCAGCATTGATATAATCATTAACTATTATTTCACGCCTTTCAAAATGTTCATAATTGCTGCTTACTATGTGCGGCACAGATGTCACCTTTAAGGTACCTCACTGAAACGGTACAATCTGCAATCATAACAATGACTGAATTATATGCTATTCATATGTCGTTAATATTATTGTTATTTTTTAACCATAATATTATTGTCCGTTCTAGCACTTACATGGAGCTTTGCAGTACGTGAAAGATCTTGCGTTCTTCATCGCCACAGTGATGACCGTCAGTTCTCCATTATCATTCTTAACACTGGCGTTGAGTTCCATTTGCCCGATTTTCATTCGCATTGGGAGCGCTTTTTTGAATTTTTCAAATGTTTCGTTCGTTCTTTCCAGTTTTTCTCTCTTCCTCCAAATGTATATCATAGCCAGGTAGAATCTTGAAATTGCTTAAATGCATACAATTATTAAGAATGTGATCAAATCTCATGTCTCATGGTTATTGTCCTACATTATCATATTATTATTTGTTTGTGTTAAATTTTTAGTAAGTTACTAATTGCTTCAAACAAACTTTTACGGTTTTTAAAAATTACTTACATCGTTCAGACTCATAATGTGTCTTATCTGAACAAAAGTTGAGTTCTGACAACGACACGGCGGCAAATTCTGCACAAAATGGTATGGAACATATCGGCATATACTGGGTCTTGACCCTGAATATTAAGCTCCAACTATTGACATCAGTAAACAATACACTGTCCTCGTCCAATTTATACGGATTTTCAGCCAAGTACTCCATCAACATCTGCCATTCACTCGCCCTAGCATGGCCTGTCAATAAAGTGCTCGATTCCGATCCCCAGTTAAGAGGCAACCCCGCATATTTGGCGACTCTTGTTAACAGTTCTTTGACCACAACTATCAATATAAATGAATAAAAAAATTATATACAATTAATATTTTATATTTGCAGCAAATGATTTTTTGTTGAATTTTTTCTACTATTCAGTACTTTTATTATAAATTACCTTGTTTGCTCCCATCTTTCAAAGCCTCTACATTGACGCCTCTTTTAGCCATAATATTTAGGATTTTTTCTAATTATTTATGACCCAATCACAGAAAATTATGGGTTTTACTTAAAAAATGCACAATTTTATTGTAAGAGTGTTTTTTGTTGTAGCAAACAGGCTGCTTATCAAACAAAACAAGCCACAAACTCACAACAAATGCCATACTACATATGCCAAACTAGATTTGCCAAACTAAATATGCCAAACTGAAATCACGTGATGCACCATGCTCTAAATGTATGCCAAACTAAATGTCAAATGATGCGGCAGGTCTGTATACTTCTTTTAATATTTACTAGAGCCTCAAACAATCAATTTACGGTGCGTTTTTACTTAGTTTTATATATTCAATAAATCTATATCTAAACGGAGACGGACATTGTTCAGAACATTAATTTTAATACTTTAATACTAAAAGCGATGCGCTTTACAAATCTGATTGCACTTTAAATAATAATTTCTTTGATAGGTGTTGATTGCTGGTGTTCATTTAGTTACTGATCCTACTCCAACACTTTTTCAATTCATCATGTGTTCTGAAAACCTTTTGAGTGAATTTAAGTTGGCCATGAATAATGACACGGTGAGAATATATAGTGATTTTAAAAACAATTGTGTTCATAACTAAGCTCTTTAAGATGACCTATTCCGTTTACTATAAGCATGTCTTTGTAATATTCTAAATAACAACATTTAGGTTATATTGCTACGGACAACAGCTACGGGTTTATTGATGCAGCGACATTTTGACAAAGAGCAGCTCCTGTATTCGTTATTTCAACATCAAAATATCCTACGTTTCGTTCATCTTGATAACAATGATGTGATTGTCATTTACCAACCAAAACCAAACATTCTATGGGCTTGTGATGTAAAGCAAAAGATAAAGACACCAATTTGCTTCAACGACGGATGTACCAACTATTCAAGGGGAAATGAGCATTTTTTATGTCCGGAGCATCTTCAGCAACTACAGTTGGTGAAGCAAAAAAGAGGTAAAGTTTATATTTAATTAATTATAAATTAATAGAATTAAATGAACAATTTATAATTACTTTATCAATTTTTACAACAATGACTGCTTCTTTACACATTTATTGTTTGCAGACCTGAAAATGGAAATTAAAAAACTGGAGGATGCTTTCAAGAAACAGCAGCTTACTTGGAAAAAATCTCTTTCCAATACAATGTATACCAAAAAAGGTAAAAACATTATGCTTATGTAATGTTTTGCACCAAATACCTGCTAAAAATTTCCTGTTATAAACTTAATTTTGAACTTACAGATTTATCCCATGCAGATGCAATTGCTGTTGCATTTGCTTTTCTATCTAAATTAAATTTGGCATCAGAACATTGGCATGTCAGTACTCATTTGGACATCGAAACCATGAAGGCATTCAAGGTTCTTTTAACCGAAAACTTATACAGATGTGGACTGCACTACTTGACGTACATTGAATCCCATGACTCTATATTGTTTACTCACACCGATGGTGAAGAAGCGGGTCGAATTTGTGAATTTGTTCATCCGGATACTCGTCTATGTAAGAAACAATTAAAAAATTACTGTTAAGCAATACCTCAATCTGAATTATAAAAATTTACAATAAAGTCATTTTTCCCATTATTAGGTTGTTACATCCCTGCAGGCACCCAGCTGAACAAATGCATATCACATTTCTTTAAAAGTGATTGGCAGAAGGTTGTAACTGATTTTATCTTGAAAACCGTTGGTGTTAAAACATGGCAAGAGATGGATGATTTGTACCTCGAGTCATTTCATAATGTAAGATGAGCGCCGGACAATTATCAACATTGCTAAATATTGTTTTAACCATTATATCTTTTAGTTTTATCCATATGTTTTGCATTTTAGTTTCTAGATAAGCAGCCAAATAAAAGTGTCCATTTCGATCCTACCTGGTTCATCAAAATCAATGATCAGGATGAAATTCTGGTTGGTCGCCAAAAAAACATGCATCGAATTTGCTACAATTTTGGTGAGTAAATTATTTTTATTATAACTCTTATGCTACTCTACAAATATTTCTTTAATCCGGTATCCTATAATTTAACCACATTTATCCGTTTCAGGTGCTGGTTGCCAAAATATTTACCATGTTTCCAAAGATGCATGTGCAAAGTGTAACAGTCTGATTATGTACGTGGTCACCCTTCATTACATCAAACCTTATAACCTGTATGGAATCAAGGTTATGAGTGGTACAATGGGAAAGGAACTGGACATTAGCGGGAGGATAGTTAGGCACTATAACGGAGACTTTGGTAAAAATGATATTGAATTGGTGGAAACAGTCAACATCCCCATGTGCAGAAAGACCGCTGATTCAGTTGCTGGCAGCTTTCTCATACTACTAATTATGAAACAATATGCGCTTGGTAAAGAGATTCGGTTCTATAATACTCTCAATAACTTCAATAGTTGTATGTGGCGGTTCGCATTATTGACGCTTAGGGAAAAAGACATTAGGTTCAGGATGCATGAAAAATGCTTAGATTCTCTTGATGTTGTGCAAGAATCACTCAAGGATGCAGATCCCATTGTTTTTACAAGTCCTGGAAAATTTGTTCCTCACGTTTACAGTCAGCAAAACTTTGAAAAGGATGCTCAGTATATAGGGGTTGTGTTAAATCAGGATCCATTGGGGACTAGAGACGCCATTGTAGCATTGTATCATAGATTTCCCCAGTTAGATAAGAGCATGTTTCATAAAGCAGTAAGTGCAACTGGAAAAGATAAGGGTTCGAAAATTGCTTTTCCAAATTCTCCTTTGTGGTCTCCCCAAGCGGTTGAAACCAGTTGCATGATTACAAGAGGTTATATTGCAGCAATGCTCTTATCCACACAATTTGTGGTCAATAAATGGTTGTCAACGACATATTTCCCAACAGATGCATTCTATCACTGGCAAAAGCTTATTCATCATTGGGTTGGTGAAACCGTGTACGTAGATTTTAAAGATAAGCAAAAGTGGTCAGCTTTGTTTAAGCCTAAAGGTGAGCAAAAAGCTGTACCAAACCTGGTTAGAATTTCTTACAAAAAATGAGTTATATATTGTGAGCCGGACATTCCTAAGTTTGCTTATATTGTTTTTTGCTGCTATACTCTAAAAAATCATTAATCTCAAAAGTTGTATCGTTTTATATGAGTTTTAATTAATACAATGTTATGGTAAATTATTTTATCAGGTTTATATAGTTGTAGTCAGAATAGGGACAAAAATGTAACACTACAACTGCTATATGTATTTGTAATCTCTACTGTATTTAGCGGGGCTCTTCCAAGCTGTCTACCATTTATATTGAAAAATTGTCTTTTCACTACAACTTTAATTTAATTTTATGATATTTTTAATTACCATGTATACCAGTATAATGTTTACAATTGAATGTGAATAAACCTATTATTTCTTAAATTATTTACAAAATATATCATTCTATTCAATTATATAATTTTTAGAGCCGGACATTGACCATTCTCATTTAAACTATCATTAACATTACTTTTTCACCGCATGTTCCCTACAAAAACGTTGTTTCTCCTCAGTAATTTTATCACAATGGAGTTGGAGACAAATACTATACCAAATCTCGCTTCCGTTGTCTTCAATCACCTTGTACCGTTTTACTGATTCGTCAAACCAAAATAAAAGACCATCGACAATTTGAGGATCAGTCAAATGCTTTTGTAGACGCAGTCTCTTTTGAGTATTCGTATCGTTCTTGAAATCCTCGTCCTTTTCTAATTCCTTTAAAAAGTCTCTGAAGTATGATCCGAGGTCTGCAATTTTAAAAAGTTTTCAATTATATTTTATAATTTAACATTTATAATATTAAAAGTTTTTCTGCTTTTGTCATGGGCATACCCTGATCTTTATGAAATCGATTAGGGCCATATTTTTTGTCATCGTGTGATGTCTTTTTTTCTTGACTGGTTCTGTAACAAAAAAAATTGCCATATTGATAAGCTTAATTATATCAAACAATTATAGCATATACCGAATGTGCGCACCTATTTGTTTTTAACAGTATAGTTGCTGGCATTCCACATGAACACTTGTGCTCTCCGACCGGAAGTGTGATTCCTATACATTCATATTCGGCTCCGCATACATCACATGTTGTGGGTAAACTAATCAAGTTATTTTGAGCTTGATTGTCCGCTTCCTCAATTTTTTTAATCAAAGCTTCCTCCTTAATTGTTCCAATGATCTCTTCTATTCCATGACCGCCACTTTTATGTAGTAATACTTGGTTTGGTATTATTTGGATGAAATAAATATATGGCTCATCATGCTGTGAATAAAAATAAACTTTTTAATATTGCAACAATGCTAAATATGTGTCGTAATATTTTAAGAGCAGTAGCTTACCTCAACCATGTGTGAACCTTGTTCGTTTGTCATCAATCTTGCTCTGACGCTAGCCCATGTTTTCATGCTCTCTGATATGTCCCTACAGAAATCACATTGCAATTGTCCGTGCCTTGTACATGATATTCTTACTTGACAATGAACCAGCCTTGACTGTACTGTTGGTGACCTCTGGACGCAATCTGAAATCAAAGTTATTTTATTTAAAATGTCCGTCTCGTGACTATATTAATCGTGCTCTTGTGATTATGTACCCATTATGGATTCCAAAACATTCAAAAATAATCCAGTCTGAGCCCCGACATGATGATAAACCACCTCCAAAACTTTAAGCGTGTCAATTGTATTGGTTCCATAGCCAGCATATACCAAATCTTGATTTGATGATAATTTTGCGGAAACGCAAATCACGATTCCACATTTACTCAAGAAATTCTTCAGTTTATCTGAAAATACAATTATAAAAGTTTATAAAAAATTATATTTATTTTTCAAGGATTGTAAGGATTGTAAACAGATAACGTATGTACATACCCAGTAAACTAGCTGTTTTGATTTCTAATAGTCTTGTGGGGACCAAAGCTGCCAATACAGCAAATGATGTATTTTGTGGACTACTGTTGTCCGTCTCAATTTTTGAATTATCAAAAATTACGTATCGCACCGTGTCCTCTGATTCATAGTTCATCATCAACGTTTTCTCCTTGTCTATTGTAACCCTACCATATTCTGATATACAAACTGAAATCCCAGGCTCTGCTTCAAAATGTGTTTGCACAAATTCATGAAAAAGGCTAGATATGGCTCCACGAAAATATTTCTTTTTCAACGGTCGATATGGGGTGAGATTTCCGACTGTGGTTTTTTCAATTTTTCCTACTGGTTGCGAGCAAGGACAATTTTCAGAGTGGCTTGAGTCCTCCTTCTGATTAAGAACAATGTCACCAATTTCGTCGCTGTTTGTGCGCTGCAAACCTCCGGAACCCCAATTATGTGTCTTGAGGATTTGCGTGAATTTGTTTGATTTGTTTTTTTGGGAGCAATGGTCTTCATTGGTATACTGGAATACTTCACTTTGGTCCATTGACATTATTCGGTAGCTCTCAATGTTTGGACAAGACTTTTGGTCCAAAAATAGTTTTGACACCCATACAAGTGAGTACACACGATCCTTTTTTATATCAATACCATAATCTTGGATGACTTTAAAACTATCAACTATTGTTCTGCAGATTGTTTTACTATCTGAAATGACATTGCCTCCACATTGTGTCATTACCCTCCTGATAAAGGAAGAAAAGTCGGCATCCAAGGTCAACACTTTATATGAAAATCCGTTTATAGCTGCTTTCTTAGTTGGTGTCAGGCACAGTGGAGAATGCGTAAAATCACAGTATGGACCATGTTTGAGTTGTTGATAATCTTCCTGCGTATCAATTTATTATATTAATTTGACATTTAACATATATTGTTTGATAAATTTAAAAATTACCGTAAAATCTCATCGTCTTACCAAGCACTTCCATGTGATCACTTGCTTTCCAACAATCGCCTTCTTGATAATCATTCCGGTAACTATAACATCAGCGTTGTCCGCTTCTTTAACCTCAATACCATGAAGCGCCTGCCTAATTTTAGCTATCTCTTCGGTTTTATTATTCTCAATAGACGTGTCCATGTAAAATTTCCTGTTCATCAAACAACGCATTTGGGTATAGTCTAAAGTAGGCTTGGAAAGTGTTTTTTCATTCACAGACTGCATTTGTTTCTTGGTAACAGACGTTTTAAGCCATGCGATATCAATACAAAGGGTGTCCACGTGGAAAATGTATTCTATTCTGGTTTCATCAATTCCTTTTCCAGGGGAGAGAATAGTTATACATCCGTTACTTGGAAGAGGGCTGAACTTGGCACCTATAAATAATAAAAGTTCATGTGCATATCTAAAATATTATTTTTATTAAACATTTATTTATAATCATTGTGTCTTACCAAATCTTTCTTTTACAGCGTGCATCTCTGATTTGGTAAAATCATTATTCAGCAGAAACAAGGAAAATGGCTCCAATATTCTTCCATATTTAAATTCAAGTCTAGGAGTTCCTGCAAATTTATTGTCTTTAAGCGCACCCATTTGTGTAATCCCGATAACGTTGACATTTGTTTCTGTAAGTCGATTCAATAAATTGAGAGTCTCTTCACTAGTCCTTGGAACATGTGGAGGTACTATCACCAACACCGCATCCTCTCTTTCTTCATTTACGATAACGCCATTGTGAAGCTCAATTTCTCTCGCTGCGTCACTTTCATTTCTTCTTCCTCCAAAAATTGCAAATGCCTTCCCAGTCAACGCATTTGATTTTATCGACAAGTTGTTCCATTTGATCGCGTTATTCTTGAGTATATGGCTGCATATTTCCGTATGAATCACCCTGCAAACAATAATACATTATTAAATAAATTTCAGGTTGTATGATACTGGTATAATAAATTTCACAATAAATACATCTTACAATAAAATTGGATTCATAATGTCCTGAATCAAGGGCCAATTTTCTGTGTCACAAACAATGACATACGGAGATGTGGCTCTATTTAATTCGTCCTTGATGTCTCGTACAGAAGTTTGATGCTTCATGTCCACTTCAAATGAAGATTTCTTCAGACCCTATAATTATTTTAATTACAATACATAGTATAACAATATTAAAACTTGACATAAAAACTATTGTTCACAGCATTGCTCTTACCAATTTGATATTGCTGAATGATTTTTCAGTGCCCACGAAATATACTTCATATGCATCCTTCATCCGTGAAAGCAACGTAAGCTTATTAAGAGAGTACATTATAGCTACTAATAATTGATAATTTAGTAAAAAATAAAAAAAGCTTGAGCCGGACAATCAATAATTTACTCGAGAAACCTTCTACTGTAAATCTCATTTAACTGAAAACTTTAGTTTAAACTTTTCCATTCCTAGATCAACTAGCTCATTAATCAGTAACTGGCACTCTTGACTTGTTTCCCACTTTTTATGACTCAAGTCTCCAGAATGTAATCCGCCTTGGAATTTACACAAAAGTTTCTCACTTTGACATTCAATTATCAATGGGATTTTCTATGAATAAACAAAAAATCCTTTTTAATATTTGTGAAACAACAAAAAATTCAATATTAAATGTTTATAAATTAGGCAAATTAATTGTAGTTTTTATATTACTATACCCTAAATTTTTCAAGAGCTTCCTTTTTGGAGACCAGCTTAACGTTGTAGGGGAGAAACTTTGAACAGCAGAATGTTGAGCAAAATATAATTACTGGGGGAACAGCTATACTCGGATGCAGCACTGGTAACTGTTGTATCAAGTCTATTGAAAAATGCATTATTATAATATTTTTCAAATAATTTACTTTCAAATATGAGCGTGCTTAAATAATTGCTCTTACCAATAATTCCATTGCTGATCCAAAAAATTGTGACGAATCCAAACTCTGTATCTTTGGTCGTATATAGTCCCACAATAACCTGTCCTTCTTTGGCTGAAAATTCTCCGCAACCCCGTCTGTCTTGATTATTAAATTTCACGTCCACGCCCACTTCACGAAGTAGATTCCTTAACAATCCTGAAAAAGAAAACAAATTTTTGATAATTAAAAACACTAACGTTAGTTTATTGTTTCTTATAATTGTGATTCTTACCGAAATATGCTTTTATCCAATTGATATTATGTGTGATGGTTGTACTTTTGAATTGTCCACCGATGCACGGAGACCCTTTATGCCTGACGAGATTTGAAAATTGCGTAATCACTCCAAATCCAGGACGAAGATCAGGGGACGGCTGCTCCGAAATTATAAACTTTTCCCCAAAATAGCCTCCAATCACACTTGTCTTTATATCATTTGTTCGTACAGTATAGTTTGCACTTTTATCGCACATTAATCTACCAATTTTATCTAGTGTTGAATGCACATCAACATCTACTAATTCATTACTCATCGTAATGCATGTTTACAAAAACAAAATTGAAATTAATTATCCTGTCGCGAGTAAAAATTTTCAAAAACGCACGTTCACACACAAACAACACACATATTATGCATAAACAAGTATCTGCGCCGGACAAGGGTTTGGCAGTTTGGCATACACGGTTTGGCAGGCAAACGGGTTTGGAAGGCATAAAAAAAGTTTGACATATATGAAAAAGTTTGGCCGCTTCCATGTGTTTGGCTGATGAGTAAAGTTTGTCGGGTAATTTGCAAGTTTTACCTTTAAACCCTTTCCCTCTATATATATATATTTATCAGTTATTCAAGTACTACTGAAAGATTAAAATTGCCAACATGTCCACTCCTGCTATTCAAACTGAAGCCTACGGTGCAGAGGTTTTTAAGCGCAAGCGTAATTTAGTATTTTATCATAAAAATTAATTATCTATTCTTCCATCCTACTTGATAATTTAATTGCATCTGTTTTATAATTTCAGGAAACCTCGCAATCAAAGGATTCATCTTATTTCGGGCACTCGGTATAAATGACATGGAGTCATTTGAAAAAAATCTGGGACGTGGCCACAACGCCGTGCCTGGAGTATATGTAACTTTGATCTCGGGCTACTTTTCTGGAGTCAAGGATGATACTGATGAGGTTGTAATAGATTTACCGTCCGAATAATTTTGTTCACAAGTTTGTATTATGGAGGCGGACAATAAATTTATTTAATATAATTTCAAATAAGTCTCTTCTTTATAAGTTCATATGCAAATCGATATCTAAAATAACAAATATGTTTGTTTTCAAAATCAAACTTCTTCCCCTTTAGTAAATATAGAGCGAAAAGCATAACATATATTCCGCAGTAGGGCTTCACTTGCTGCTGAAACTTGTACTGTAAATTGATTATTTAAAATACAAAGTTTAGAAATCAACTATGACATTTTACATTTATCTTTTCATTATTTTGTTTACCATTTCTTCGTCAACGTTCATCTTGATAACATTAGCACTATGCACTGGATTTGAGCTTGCATCATTGTCCGCGTCAAACCTTATTTTCTCAATGAATTCGCCAATTTTCTGTAGCGGTTAAAATACATTTTACTTTCAGTAATTCAATTATTCATGTTCATTTCAACAAATTTTAAAAAGAAACTTACATTTAAAGCATCCGGGTTGTTTTTATGAAGTGAGTCAAAACACTCTACAGTGTAAATGTCCCCTTCACATTTTGTCATTTTGACCAAGCTCCAATGCGCGGCTGCTGCTAAATGGCAGGGAAACAGGACAATATCTTTTGAAAATATGTCAACCTGGAAGATTAAATTCCATATAAATTTACCATGCAAACTAAAAATATTCCAATTGTAATATATACTGATTATAATTATGGCTCACATCAGCCGTTAGCGCTCTGAGTTCTTTCTCGTCACCTCTTTCCAGCAAGTCCAAAAGACTAGTATCAAAAATGTAAACATTTTTCTTGCAGCTTGCTTTTATCATGGCTAGGTAAATGTCGATTGGCTAACAAAAATAATGCAAAACATGATTCAAAAATCTCATTTTCTCTTGAATAAAGTGTATTAAAGTAGCCATTTTTAAATACTTACATGATCATCAACAAATGCCCCTTCAGTTATAAGATTTTTCAATGCCTCTTTGTCAAATGTCCATCCTTCAAACCTTGTAATGATATTGGTTCCGGTTGAATTCTGTCAACAAGAATTAATTTAATTGGAAATTTCTTTAATATTACCGAGTATTGGATTAATGATATACCTCCAACTTGCTTACAATTTCTTTAAATGCGCTTATAATGTCATTTGGAAGTGAGGGTTGTCCAGGTGGTTTCACTAGAGAATGCAATTCTATTATGCTTAGAGGCTTGATAATGACCGGAATCAGAGGCTTTTTGACAAAAAGAGAAGTAGGCTTTTCTGTATCATTGACTTTTTCAAGTTTTCCAACTACATCACTAACAAGTTTTTTGTTGACAACCAGTGGAGGACCTTTTGGAACCTTAATATCTTTATTATTAAAACGCAATTCCAAAACATTTACTGGAACCAATACTCCAAAACATTCACCTGACCCTTTAATCTCTTTGACACCCTCAACTTTGTAAAGCACCATTTTTTTGTTTTTTAAAAGATTCCTAAAAAAATATGAAAGACAAACTATATCTCTTCTCTAAATAGCAGCTGTATGAAAGTTTGGCGTACTATATGCCAAACTATAGTAAAGGATTTACCACTACACTATTTTTTACACTTATTAAAGCTACAACTTTTATTAATATTAATTACAGTAACATTAAAATGTTAGATAATTTTGGACCACATCCTTGTCCGAATCTTCCAATGCTAGACTTATATACTCCCAATCAATGTCAACACTCCAAGCTGCCAGAAAGAACGAGTTGTTTCCCGCCCGCCTCCACACATGAGAATGTTTTTTAAAGCGCCGGACAATAACAGGTACTCCCTGCAAATGTAAAGAATATTTATGAATAGGCTGGTTAAAAGTAAAATACACAAACAAAAGTGTCGATATACCATTTCAAGAAGCTCTGTATTTGCTGGTACACGCAATATCCTATTCCCAAAAATTTCTTGCTCTTCAATCCTTGTTCGATCTTCAATAAAAATTACGTGATGCCTACTTATATATGAAGTCATTAATGGAGTTTTACGAAACAAATCTACAAAAAATAGAAATAACAATCATTAATAAAATGCAAAAAATTGAACAAATGTATGGTATAAGATTTATTCCATTTCTCACCCAATCCAGATCCTCTAATATAAAATGCAAGAAATGAATCGTTAATCTCTTCAACATTAAATACTCGCACTCCATTTACAAGCACATGCAAGTCATCCTTTCTTGACGATATCTTGACAGTGTTGACTCCAAAGTTGAAGTAAAATTGGCGTGCGGTTTCTATTGAAAAATAATTCAAAATATATTACTCATGACGATTTCAACGCATGCTGTAAAATATTAACAAATACCTAATAATTGCTGTTGGACTCTTTGCACTTGCTGATCCTTTTTTAAATGCAATATTCCATAAAGTACAAAGTTTTGAGGGTCATGTATTGAATATGATGAAACTATTCCCGTTCCTGGCAATATGGAGTCTTGAAAGTTGATTGGTGGAATCATATTCATCTCTGAAGCATCAGTGCATGGTAGGTTACATTCATGATTCATAGAAATGTGTCCAGGAAGCAAAAAATTGATCTCTTTCACAAGAAAAGACTTAAACTTATCAATACAGTGACTTAATTTTGAAGACACGGACATTTCATTTTGGACCAATTTTATCGGAAAATCTGCAGCAGTCAAGTCTTTTTCCCTACGTATGTCTTCCGAAAATGCCTCGCTGTTCCTAGTTTGATCGTAAAGTGAAGAAGAACTGCTACTAAATGTCAAAATCTTGTGCTTTTCAGATTTATTGCTCATGGTGCCTTGATCAATTTCCGATTCCTCATTTGATGTCTCTTCTTCTCTGCCAAAATAATTCTCAGATAAATTATAAATCACGTCCGACGATCCAGTAATCTTGGCAACCAAGTTTGCAACGTCAAACATTTTAGCTCCCTTCCTAAATGCACTACGACCAACTTTGAATTGATTGGCATTCATTACCGTCCTGTCCAGAATCCATTTAGCTTCATATAATTTTGGACTTGATTCATTTTCTCTGCAAATATAATAGTTTCTCAAACAAATTGACGTTTAGAGTTAATATTTGTGTCATTTACTTTGCCATACTTACATAACCTCCCCTCCAAACTCTTGGATAATTTCTGCATACAGATTAAACTGGTCCTCATCCATCAACAGTACAAACTCAGATTTCAGTTCTTTTATCCGCTCCTCCGATCGCATTATTGGCCTGTGGATCCAATTGCACTCGTGAATACCTCTGCCATTACCAGGCATTAGTGCCTGTAAATAAAATTCAAAATTATTTGCAAATTTTATTTGTAAATGTAAAATAACAATATAATGCTTCATTACCAGACAAGGTAGCGTAATCATTTTTGTTTTGGGCTCATCATCTACCACGACATGACAGACAATGACGTGAGCATCCACTTCAGATTCTACTATAGATGCGTTCAACGTTTCAATATATTGCTTGGCTTGCATTTGAAACTGCAAATCTTGGTGCTGTATCAAGAATCGGTAGCCGGCCAAAGACTCTACTGAGGATGGGTGAGGGACTGGAATGGATGTTACTTCATAGTCCTTATAATTTGGAGGATTAACGCTGTGACGTGCCAACTTTAGCCAAGTCTCTTTGATAAGCACGCATGTGGACGGCCAAATATCCAGCTTGTTAATGTTGTCCTCCTCTTCCAAATTATCCGGCAATATAATTATGTCAGCCTGTGTACTTTCGCAAGTAACCTGTCCACCTGTGAGCATTTAATTTTATTACATACTTGGCCACAGGATTTAATAAATTTCAACTCTAAACTCACGTAAATCAGTGACTAGTTGTTCTCCAACACGCTGTTCTTCTCCCGATAATGCAACCATGCACTTTAGATTGTATAGACGATGACGGACGTATGCTTTCATATCCGATGAATGTAATTTTCCTGCCTTCAGCTCCGTCTCAAATCTTGGTGTGAGGAGTTTTCCATCGTGAATTCGATAAGTCTGTAGTATAAAGTTTGACTTGTCCTTTGGTCTCCTTGGAAAGTTTGTGGTCATTACTACCCATCGTGCATCCTTTAATCTCGCTGCCATGCATCCATTAAGAAGACTAATTTTTTGCTTCATTGTTGCCGTCTCTCCAGAGTCTCTCATCATGATTCCAAATGATTCATTGTTTAATGCCAAACTTTGAATGCATTGTCCGTTCCACTGGAATATCCTTTCTGGCTGTCCGATGATACGGTTCATTACATTTACGCTTACACATCTAAAGCACACCAGTTTAATTCATTGATTAGTACCGCATTAATCATTCAACAAATCTCCAAAATTATTTAAATTCACACACTCACTTTATCTGTCGAATATTTAGTTGGTCTAATTTTGAAAAATCCTGGACAACAACAGTTGGAAAACTATGATGCTCGTACTTGATGTTAAATGCTTTCGTCCGGGCTTCGTTAAAACTTTGCAGACTTGATTTTATACCAGAATTTTTCAACACCTATTAAAGATTATAAATTTAACCTACTGTTAAAATCTTGACCGGATCATTGACCAAACTACACTTTATCTTGATGTTTATTTACCGTTAAAATGCTGGGTGATGTCACGCCAATCAAAGTTATAGTAATATCATTTTTCTTCCAATCAACCAGCAGATTTTTCAAGCAAAGCGACAAATTAGCCATTATTACTGAATAAAAAACACAAAAATTTTGAGTTAAAAAAATAATATGTTAATTTTATTTTATTGCATAAAAAGCAAAGACTAGCAAGTCAGGCATAAAAAATAACAATATATCAAGACAACAACATATGGTGAAAGTTTGGCCTACTTTTTTTTATAGCATGCATGTAGCCAAACATAAATTTCATTAATCCATTGTTGTCCGCTTCATCCCGGATCGCATCTTTTTTCGCTGCTTTTACATCGAATCCCTAAAATTAATACAAAATACAACAAAATGATATTAAATATTATCTGTAGATACTGAATCAAACTAAATATTAAAATGAATAAAAATATATTATTATATTTACTTTGATGGATTCGGAGTGATCGAGCGTTTTTGAAGATTTTCCTGCAGCGGTCACAGGGGATTCCTATATCTTCATGCCCCTTCAAGTGTTCCTTTAAATTATTTTTTGTGTAAAACTGTTTATTACAACCCTCTACACTGCATCGGACGTTTTTTACTCTGGAAATATAATGTTTTCGAAAATGATCACGGAATGTTTTTAAAGAGTTTAGTTGCTGGAAGCACACGGAGCATTTAAAGTTTTTTCCTGCAATGGCTTTTTTGCGATCAATTTGCCAGTCCTTGTTTAATGGAGCAGGTTCAACACATCTTTTTCTCTTAGGTTTAAGTGAAATCTGCTGCAGTGAAACTGAAGGTGGCGAATCTACTTCCTCTGTTATCATGCTGATGGTGCTTGGCCCCATGTTTTCTCCATCTAGTCCAATGACAATTTCTTCACAAACATTGAGTAAATGAACGTGTTCTGATGTCTCCAGTTGATCCTCAGTGCAACTTTTGTTATTGTCCGGTCCTAAAAATTTATAAACATTTATGCATGATTTAATATAAACAAACGTTATTAAATTAATTTTCTTTGTTAGTCATGCCAATCATTACCGTCGCCTGGTTCCTTTAAATTGAATTGTTTCTCAATTTTCTCGTCATTAATAGCAAGCAGAGCTTGAATTAAATCACGATCAATCTCAGTCATTGTTAATGTCTCCGACCCCATAGTCCTATTCCAGTTTAGGAAACCGGGATTAGTTGCCGCCATAATTAATGAGGTTCCCTGTGAAAGAGATTATCATTATGAATGCTAGAGTATTTAAAGATTATATAAATAATGTGTTGTGAATAATCATTTCTTACAGTGTGTGGAAGGATATACGTTTCTCCGTAATTCTCATGAAGAACTGAAGCGGACAATCCATGTAACTGGTGCTTAATCTCACTTTCCTGACTACAAACACAACGGTCGTGGCAAAGAATAATGACCTGAGGATTGGCAATCGATGAGTGTAACAAACGAGCTCCCTCAAAAACAACTGCAAAAACAAAATTTAATGCATTAGTCAATCAAAAATTATTAGTCAATCAAATAATCACGTCTTTTTAGCGCGTCTACACATGTGTGATATTTACCTATCGACTCTTTTGTCACGATGAACTCGGCATATCTCTTTTTCATAAATTGTTTGTACTTGGCATGGGAGAAGGTGGTTTTAGACCCTGATTTTAAAATTTCAACTTTCACCATGTCCGGCTCACTTTTGTCTACCTCGCTTTTGATTCCAAGACAACTTAAAACTTGGACAACTACGTCTGTAATAATTTTTAAATCAACTTTCATTCTTTTATATTTATGCGCATCACAAGATTACTAATAAGGAACAAGTATTTTTTTTAAATATTTTAAATCTCACCTGACACTTTATCAACCCATCTATTAAAATTATCACTTTCCTGAAACGCATATTTTCCGTAGAGAATGTAATTAAAAAATGAGCTGATATATGTAGTAATAAATCCTCTGCTTTTGCTGTTATCATTAGTGTCTTGATGATGAGATTCTATAAATTCAAGTTCCAAACGCAATCTTTTCTCCAAGTATTCAATAATATAATAAACTTGGGGATTTTCCATCGCCTTTTCATTACAAACAAATTCGATTTGGGGGAAACCCTGAGGAACTTTACTACTTACAGACGCCATTGCCAAGTTTTTATTACTTTTAAACTGTTCACTATCAAAACCAACTTGTAATTGATAAGTATTTTAATTAAAACATGTTCGTGTACAGAAAGTCAGTAACCCTTTTTCCCTTCGGTTTGCCTTACATATGATTGGTTTGGCCTACAGGTTTCAAGTAAACAGTGAGGTAAGCATGAGTTTGGCATACTTTTTAATGTCCGCTCCAGCAGCTCTTTTCAGAGTTTGGCTGTTTGATTGATCATGAGCATAATACACAATACAAAGATACAGAATGAGCGTTACTTGAATTTATACGTAAATACTAAGCTTTGCATTGATTTATTATTAATAAATGTAATTAATTAATTATTCAACAAAAGGACTGGATTGTTTATCTGTATATTATTAAAAAGTACACAAATGCCGTGTAATGAAAATATGTATTTAAAAAACATAAATGTCAATAAAAATTAATGTATTTCAACTTGTAACTGCTACTTTGTACACTATTAAATCCTCATTCATTTGTTTCGTCGGTGTGAGATGGCAGACTCTATATTCTTTTTACTGCAAATAGACAATAAATAGTTGACTGTTTTATTTATGAATCACTGGTTAATTTAATCGTTACTTGATTACCTTTTAGAAGTTGATGACCCAGCAGATGGCTCTGGTCCAGACTGATCACTGTCAAATAATAATTAAATATTGTTTAAAAGTGCTTAATGTTATGTATCTTTAATAGACTTACGATTTTTTGTTCCTTTTTTCATGGCCAGTGGGAAATGCAAAAGGCTCGGATGTCCGCTTCTTTGATGCGACATTACTTGTCTTTGGATGCCCGGAATTTTCAGCCTGTGGTTAATACATTTTGTTAATTTTACTTTATGGTTTTAAAACAAATTACTTTTTGTTATTTTAATCACCTGGAAATCTTCATCAGACGATTTCTCATCGTCATCATCATCGTCATCATCATTGTCATCAACCATTACACACGATCCTGCTTCAGAGCTGTCCGCAGAGTCACTGTCCTCCTCGTCTTCATTGCTCACCTCACACTCGTCATCATTATCACTTCCCGATTGGGATGTTGGAGAATTGCTTATGGGCTCTGATACGGTTACAATGTTTCCGTAGTCCTGCTTGAACTCTTCCAGATGGTCCTTGCAAGCCTTCTCACCAATCTCTGGGAATAATCTGCAACCTTAAAATAAAAAATATATAATGATTAATTACTTGAAATTATACACACAAAACTATTCCATCAAGTTTATTACCTTTTTGGTAGCAAATGAAAACCTTGTTGCCAATTTGGTGTTGTTTCCCAGCCGTCCTTACTACAACAATCATTCCAGATGGATCCATTGAAATTCGTAGTTGCCCAAGTTTCTCCCAGAAGCAATGATCCTTTTTTCCAGTCAAAAACAAATCCATGTTATTTGACCTCCAGCCGTGATCTTTTGCCTCCATTCCCCAAGATCTTAAATCGTCTTAAAATATCACATCAATTATGGTGTGTTTCTTTGGCATTATTAAAAATTAAAAAAATACATATAAATAAATTATACTTTACTCACTTTGGTCATGAATTTTTTTGGCCAAGACATCAACTCCATTTAGCAATAAAATTGCCTGCTCCTTGCTACACGACATTTCTGGACAAAACTTTAGCTTGCATTCACGCTGATACTGACTGTGGAAAATGTCCGGCTCGTCAGAAAAAATGACAAACTTGCTACTAAACGTTTTCTGTTTACAAAATAATTTTGCAAATGGTCTTGTGTATATTTTCAACTTTAATTTGTCTTTACTATGCCATCATATAAATATATGCTTTTATGCAATGTCATGCTCAGTCAAAAGTTTGGCGGGTGTTGACGAGTTTGGCAGGTGTTTACGAGTTTGGCACTTGTTAACGAGTTTGGCAGGTGTTGACGAGTTTGGCACTTGTTAACGAGTTTGGCAGGTGTTGACGAGTTTGGCAGGTGTACCGGCTTTTAAAATTGTGCTCATTAATTAATTAATTAATTATTTAATTAAATTTTCACAAAAAATTGATTTTTATTCAAAATTACATTATTAATTAATTTTTAGATTTATTTCCTAAAATTGATAAATTCTTCATTTTATTGCTTAAACTCACATCAATAAACTAGATTTTAACAACTATGCTTGTCCGTCTCTTTAAGTTTTTAGAGTGATATTTTTGCAGGAAAGGTTAAATCTTTAACTGCTGACGCCATATCATAATCAAACAAGTTAACACAATTGGAACAAAACTCATACGTGTCAGCTTGACTCTTGCTCTGATGTTTACTTGTTCCTGGCTTATTTTCAGGGTTTCCCTTGGGCGTCAAAGTTTTCTTACAGTCCAGATTTTGGCAAAAATATATTCTCTTTTGCTAAAAACAAAAACATCATAATCACATTTATGTTTGATGCCCTATATAAACATAAATATGCTAGTTTAATAATAATATTTTATTATATACACACCCCTTTTGTCGTTTGATAACACACTGCATGGTTCTTGGGACAAATCTTAATGGTTATCTTAAGTTCATCTTCAAAGAATGTCACGTGTCCTTTTTCACCTTTGGAGTATAGATGACGAATTAGGCTTTCCCAGAGCTGCTTCTTTCCCTCTGGTGTGTTGGTTTTGTAAGGTGGGAATCCCTTATTTCTTCTTTTGGCTTCAATTTCGCCTCTCAAGATATTGAACGCAGTTTCAAAGTTGACTCTTGATTCTATTAAAAAGAACAGTATACTGTATAATGGTAAAGGTTTATATAGTCTGCACAAAATTTAACAATTACAAAAAGTGTTTACTCACCTTCATTTTCAAACTTTTGTTTCCTTTCATGATGATCCGGACAATGCAAGCTACCTGAAGATCCATAGATTCCTTGCAAGAAGCAGTCTGAAAATAATAAAAAGTTTTTAACGCTTTTACACATTTAATTAAAACACAAAAATTGACTTTAATAAACATTTTCTTACCAAATTTAGCACAAATATAGAAATCCATGTCGCCTTTGAGTAAGCGAATTTTCAAACTGGATCCTCGTCCGTTGCTCTCTAGTCTAATGTTTAAATTTTCATCCTCAAACGGCCGTTTTTTAATAGCACCCAAAACAGATTTTCCATTCCCGGAAGATGTTTCAAAGGGGAGTGATAATTTTTCTTCTATGAACCTAACCAATCTCCTTGCTTCTAGTTCAGAGTACTTCATCTCCTTGAAAAAGGCTTCTTTTCCAAGAAAAATCCGGACTGGGGCGTGTTCGCACGCATATCCCGCAAAAGTGTAAGATTTGCATCCTTTGAAAGCAATAAATTTTATTCACAGATAAATAAACAATTAAGAATATAATAGGGTACAAAAAATATTACAAAATGGTGTGACGAATTTAATTTTAATCACCTTTGACGGGACAAATTGCTAATCCTTGTGGAATTAAATCAATTTGGACCTCATTTGTTGCAAAAAAGCCGTAAAATTCAGTCAGGTCCACGTCGAGGACCCACCCCTCTTCCATTGCAATAGGACCATCGTTTTCTTCAACAACGGCACATGCTTCGTTAAATGATTCGAATCCCAGCTCATCTCTAGCCGCTTCTGCCTCTGTTCTTAACTCCTCCATTAGTTCAAAATGATTTTAATTTAATTTGGCAAAAGTAAATTTTACAAAACTTAATATTACTCAACAACTGTTGTATCCTGAGACGACAATATAGAGAATAAACAATCGAGGGCACTACAAAAGTAAACAATATATACTAGCACTATGTCAAATAGTTTGGCATACAGGTTTGGCTGTTAAAGTTTGGCCGACTACTTGAAAAAAGTTTGGTAGAGGAGCAGGACAATGTTATGACGTGGAGCCTTTTGCGTATTTCAGTGATATATATACTTGAACCAATTTGTAATAAAAAAGTTTCTTTTATTTGTAATTGAACTCGGACAATAAATTTAAATAAAAAGTTAATTAATACATTAAAGAT
>JAQFYG010001064.1:0-21612 GCA_034694325.1 Entomobrya corticalis
GAACTTTATTTCCTGAAAATTTGAGTTTGTCGCTATTCATTCCGTTCCAGCATCTGTAAGCATGCGTAATACGATATTTATAGCAGTAATGCATTTAATAATGCACGAATGTTGCAGTTCCACAGCTTTGTTTTAATGTGCTTGCTTGGAAAAGTACCGGTCAACGCTGCTCACCGCTTCTTGCCATTGCTCATTTTCGAAACTTTTGAAGAGGTTTTGAACGTTGATTTTTGCGTGTTATTTTGCATAAGAAAATGGTCGGGTGGTAACCCATGGAAACAAAAAATATTTTTTTAAAATTTAAATGTAGCCATGGAAAATTTTTAATTAGTGCAAAATGAAGGGTTCTTACTAGCATTTATGCTGTACAAGCGATAAGCGATTCTATTGGTTGCAGTTGGATATCACCCCTCGTTAGCCAGAAAATTCTGCCAGAAGCACAACCGTCATCAAAAACTAGCTTTATTATGTTCCAACCGTAATACGGGCATGCTAATTACATGGCTGTAAGTGTGAATTTCGACGGATTTGTGTATATCTGCTTGTGCTTAATCTTGTGTTTAAAAAATAGAAAACAAGTCAAACATAGATGAAGGAAAAGTATATATTAGCGAGAAATAAAAAGATAAAAGAACTCATTTATTTCTACAATTTGACGCTCAAAGTGCAAAAGACAAGCTATGCGTTATTCCCTTACATAAAATTACTTAAATAATTATTGGGCAAGTCTACAATAATCCCATAAAATACAAAATCTTCAGATGGATTTGAAGTAACATGAAATGTTTTTGTTTTGAAAATTTGTTTTGCAAGGTTTTGCTTGATTTCATAAGCACCTAGCGTAAAACGCATTTTTGAATTCCTGAAACTTGTTCTTTTGCAAGCTATACGACGAAAGAGGAGAAGTAAATTGGCTTAGTTTTTTTCCGAAGCAAGGACTTTTATGCTACCAAACTTGGATTTTGGACTGATAAATAAATATTTACAATTTTTGTCTTAAGGGGCCGTAATAAGTTATCTTATTAAATATCAATGCTGAGCTATGATTATGGTTTGATAAATGTTTATCAATAACAAAATTTCGGGAACATACAATGAAAAAATAATCTAAAGCAAATATAAACTATTTTGGAAATTCTTGTTTTTTTACTGCAGAACGACAAAGGTTAATTAAATACATATATGAAATAAATACACTTTAAAAAGTCTAAGAAATTTAAGCCAATAAGCGCTTTTCTTAAAAACTGATTTTTTGTAAAACATAATGTGTGTGTTTTGTAGGGAAAGTTTGATCAAGAAATTTAAAATTTCGTTTGTGGTTTTTTCTTTACCTGAGTTGAATACAGAGTTTTGAACAATAAATTTGTCTAAACGTTTATTTGTCAATTTTATAGAATTCCCAACTAAAAAAAGTTTTTTGCCTTAATAAAGTCGTAAGTATAATATTTACATGTAATTTATTATAAAGCAAATATCTCGAAGCAACTTATGATAAACACAAAATGATCGACATTTTACTTTATTCCTAGATATTTTTTGAAGTAATAAAAACTGCTACAAGCACAGAAATAAAAATTTAATATTTGCAAAAAAACATGTTTTGAAATATATAAAATATTGTCAAGGATATTACAGGACAAACGAGATAAATTTTTATTCCTAAAACAGCATGCATTAGATAATAGAAACCAAGTTTCCTTTTTTGTCGTACAATTTGCATACAAAATTGCAATATAATATATTGCAATTTTATTTTTACCACATCATAGGAATAATTACCACTTACTAACTGAGACTCATCTTTGACAAAATGAAAATCAAATATAAAAAACTACAGTGGTTTTTTTGTAGAGCTCTAAAGATGCGGCAAACTCGTCATAATTTTTACAGTATCCGTCAGACCAACTTTCATTTTCTAGTATTATAAGTCAAGTATTATTGCATTTTCTTCATATTGTCGGGTAAGACACATAACATTATATAATAAATACAAAAAATTAGAAAAGATCAATTTTCTCGTTTTTTGTTAAGATGCTTTATGTATTTTTAAGAAAAAGAAATGAAATGTAGGTAATTTTTTACGTTTCAGATGAACAGCGTACTTTCTTGGAACACTCCTCAATAAAGATAATCTTTTACGGGTCCAGAAGAAGTGGAAGGCTAACATGAAACACTGGCTCATGTTGTATTCTAATTTTGTTTCTGAACATAATAAGCCATTAAACCTTCGCAAAACATGATTCGCAAAAACGATTTTAAAGGGGCAAATGATGATGTTGATGTTGAAAAAAATCTTGATGTAACCTCGTCGCAAGAACTTAGAAGCAACTAGTTC
This sequence comes from Entomobrya corticalis, assembly GCA_034694325.1. NCBI lineage: Eukaryota > Metazoa > Arthropoda > Collembola > Entomobryomorpha > Entomobryidae > Entomobrya > Entomobrya corticalis. The sequence goes on from JAQFYG010001064.1 coordinate 2,336, forward strand.
TTTTGTAAAACAGCTGGCTTTTCTTGATTAAGAGATGAAAAGCAGAATTTTTGAAAAGAAAATACAGAGAAAATAGGAAAATCATTTATTTAATGCTTTGTAGTGAGTACAGAGCGTAAACATTAGAGTTCTGCCATAAAATGAAGTACTCATTAGAAGATATTTTTGATTATGCCAATAGCATAACGTTGATAGACATTTATGCTTACAAACAATGATAAAAATTTAAATGCTTTATTAGTAAATAGAGTCATTAAACATTTTGTCACAGTTGTTTCTAGTTACTTTAATGTATAATTAAGCACAAAACAAAAAGTTCAAAATTTTAAAATTTTCCGTTGAAATTCTGAAAACGAACAAATTTTCCAAATTCAAACTCTTGGTATTAAAGCAAAAGTTTGCTTGATTACTGAACTAAACATGTACTTAAGTACCTCGTTTTATTTATAAAATCATGAACTTTAAAAGATTGTTTGTATCTTTTGTGTTAGAAGAAACTATTGATTCTTTAGGTATTTTGTATATATTTGATCTTTCAGGATGACAATCTGCAATGATATTTGTTCGAAAAATTGTTTGTTTTAATTTTTTACGACTTCCTGCACATGTAATTTTGGTAAGAGTTTAGTTTTTCTGGATTTATGACAAAACTACATTGTTTACTCTAAAATGTCCCAGTAATGTTTGTTGTCTTCATGTCTGCTGTTAAGAGCCGATTTTATTTGGCTTCAGTAATTACCAATATTGTAGTATATACGTATTCATTTAACGTATTGCATTAGAAAATTTGCTTTCGTTTTGTTAAAATTGTTGGTTTTGTGAGGAATTCTGGCTCTCAATTTTGACGGACTATCCTAATATTACGTATTCTTTTGAGTAAGTTGTGCAATCACATTTGCAAGTTCCTTTGTTTGTTACTCTACTGTTTGTGCCAAATTGCGTGGGTTTAAATTCAAAAAATGAAAGCAAGGCTGTTTTATAGTGAACAAGCATCGATCTGATGGCATCCAAAGGAGACCTGAAGTAGGCTTAAGGCAAATGCTAATCAATATTACCTGTTTTATTTACCAAACGCTCAAAGTTATCACAGAAAGCAGGTTTATTCATTGTCAAACTGGCTAACATGGATATAAACCTTCTTGATTTGAGTTTAACATGGTATGTCGTAAAGTTTTGTAGTTTTCATGGGGCTTTATAGCCCACTTTACTAAATTTACTGAATTTGAATAATTTTCCCAATATTAAACTACGCTGTAGAAGAGAAAGCCGGATTTCTAATCGCAGGGAAATTCTCCGCTGTCAAATATATTGCAAAACATTGTCGCATATCAAATTTCTCGCAAAATTGTTATTTTCGCAAAAAAATGTTTTGCAGGACAAATACTCAAATACTCAAGTTTCAATCAAATATTTCGATAACGTTTTTTTTGGAACCAAAGTTTTGGATAAATTTTTAGACCATTGTCATCCGTAGCATTTAAAGGGATTTGCAGATATTTGAAGATGCACAATCAAGTCAAAAACGGGAAGCAATATTGACACATCTTTTTGCAAATTGAATCCAAAATTTACATCTCAAAAATATGAAACAAAACATGAATTAAGTAAGTATTTGCTAGAAATGCGGTTTAATTACGGTGTTAGATAAGCCAATTTGAGGACACTTATGTGCAAATTCAATGCTCCATTAAGTTTTGAGACAATGTTGAAATATTTTGGCGTCTCTGGTTTATTTTATAATGTAATTTAAATTATTAATTCCTTGAAATCAAGGAAATAAGCAAGAATTAGAAAATATATTCTATCCCATGAAATTCTGAACAAATTATGATGGGCTTTTTCCGCGTTGATATACTTTATACAATTTGTAATGTAAATAATTTTTCTGATGCTGTGTTTGTTTCTAAAAAATGCGGTTTGAAGGACTTTATAATTTGCAATGCAATTATAAATTCATACCTGTTTGTAAATCTGGGTTCAACTGGATATTCATTCAAATATTGTGCTTCATTATTTTTTAAACTAATGTATTCAGCGTAAGAAGTTCTCGTTCCAATTTTACATCTTTTACAGTAACATGTTCATGTTCCAAACATGTTTTCATTATGGTTATAATTAAATTAATAATATCATATAATTATGTTGTGTATTTCTAAAAGTATATTCGGTTTTTTCTAACATTTTTGTTTTCATACGCTTGACTGCATTGCTACTATTACAAGATCTTGAGGGATATGGCGACATATCAAAAATGTAAATTTTGTTTAATCCAGTGTTTTTCTTATTTTATCCTTTGAATTATTAAGAAGCATATAATTAATTACTGACTCTGATATAATATGCTCTACCGCAGCCTATTTTATATTTGATTTAAATTTATAGCCTACTGATCTATTCTAAAAAAGTTTGAAACTCTCAAAGCACTTGACACATGTAAACTTAAAAATTTACTAAATCTGCAAAGACTAAATCCACGAAGCTGCTAACAGCATCATATTTGTGTAATTTATTTTTATTTATTCATCATTAAAATTTCTGGGGGGACTCGTCGAACTATTTTGCTCTATTTTCTTTGCAGAGCAACATTAAAAGTAAAATTTTTTTTAATTTCCGGTTCTTGGCTTTTCTTTAAGTTGTAAAAAGTCTTTAATTCTAATATAATTTTTATAATCATGTCATGTAAATATACATTACGGTTACACGGTGTCCGTTTTTTAGCTTTTCTAGGACCTGTTCTAATAATTTTTGAGTTTTAGGAGAAATCATCATTAAGTTAACCACAACATTAAGTGTTTAAGTATTTGGTAATTAATATATGCTGCATTTAGAAGCAAAAAGAAAGTCCAAAGGGATTAACAATTTGCAAAAGTGAAAAAAAAAACTAATTTTCGTTAAATTTTATTATGTGATTAGTGCGAAAAACTGATATTGTTTTATATTATGAGAAATAAAGTTCTGTTTTCTTGTGCAATCTTCCCCATTTTATATTGATAACAAGGTAATGCAAAAGCAGAATCAATCTAAATTTTATCTAATGAACTCGTACTTTCAGCTTCATTATGTACCAATATATTACTCAATTTCACAAAACGATTGTGCAACAAGTAATACTAAAACAACAAAATTTTAATATGACTGCCTTTGCTTCACATAAATTTCTCATTTCTTCCGTACTTTTTCTTCAAAGTCTGGTTTCTGATCTGTAGTTTCACAAAAAAACAGATCTTCTTCCCAATCCCAAACTAGTTGCTTTTACTATCTCTAACCAAGTGCACGTTTGGGAGCTCTAAATTATAATTTTACTAAATATGGATGGGTTTTAGGCAATACCTACTAAAACCACATTAAAACTGATTTAGTATCAGAGAAGAAAGCCAAAAGGGATTATTATCAACCGAAAAGACGATTAAGTTTCTTATAAGTTTGTAATATTATCAATGCCGGATACAAACTCCATTTAAAGCATCTAAGAGAAAATGTTAGAAATAAAACCTTACAGCAAAATCTTAAACAAGCAATTGCCAAGAAATCTTACTTGATGGGATTTTGTTTAGGAATATGGAGTCTTTTTCCGAAAATGATGGTATATTTTAGACCTGTTTTTAGTTATTTTTAAATGAAAGTATTTTAATGATTTAGCGTGGGTAAAAAAAACATATTGCGTTACATTAAAACAAAATAATTTGCATAATAACGGAACACCTATGGCCACTATTTTGTAGTGAACTTAGAATATTGTGATGCAAGTTTTTATGGCATTTATTTAAACGATAAATTATCATCGTAATTATTATATGTGTATATTATTATGTGATTGTATAGTTTGTTCGTTATTATGTTCGTCTTTCCTTCCGCGCTTATGTTCTTCAACCAATTGACTGAATCTTTGAGTTAAAAACGGATGTTTCTAATCTACATTTGAATGATTTTTTTGCACATGGTTTTACCGCTTGTGGACTCTAATTTCCATTCAAGATTCGGGTAAAATGTTTATGTGGAGAAAATCCTCAAATGTGTCAGACATGCTCTGCGTGTTCAACATACTTTACAGAATAATTAAATGCTTCTAAAAGGAAATAAATTACAGAGCGTTTTCGTCCAAATTAAGTTGCACTTTAGTTTTGCAGGGCGCCATTTTCAAAAAGTTTTAAAGCTTAAGTTGTTTCTGAACTTTATACATCAACTTGTAAAATAAATGAGCCCTTTCATCTTTTATTTCGTGCTAAAATGTACAATTCGTCTTCCAGCTTACCTTGGATGATTCATAAGAATGGTTTTAGTCTTTATATAAAGTCAGTAAAATTGGCAAGTAGAAAAAAACATTTTTCTTGTCATAGTAATTTGGAAAATCCCTTGAAAATTACTCTTGAATTTATGTAATATCATGCTACATTCTAAGCAGCATGTATTTAAAACACGGTTAAGATTGTAAAATATAATAAAAAGTGAAACTTTTATTGCATGTAGAAATTTTCTTCTTTATTTTTAATGATAGGAAGGCTATGCAAAAGCCCAAATTAATTAAATGTTTACCTAAGAAGCCTTTACTTTTCTTGACTTGCTATGTACTATCGTAATACTCAAAATGATATGTTTTATTTGTAACTACATGAGAAACATAGCTAACTATAGACTAAATGTACACGTCTTTCACGTCTTTTCTTACACGAGATTCATTTAAAAACTATTTTGTTTCATTTTCTCGATTTGAATCCACATAATTCTGTACACACAATGTAGTCTCAAACAAAAGAACTTGCAAGTACTGTTGCTCAACCAATGCATAATAAAATGGAGTATTGGCATATGTTCTAGAAGGTGGAATCAAGGCTTCTTCTCAAAAACCGAATTTAAAAACAACAAATGCCAGTTTTCGTTTTCGTAGAATATCACAAAGCATAAACATAGAGGTAAAAACCAAGAACAATCCGAACCCATATAATGCTTTACCATTGTTAAGTAAACAAATTTCCTTTGTCTTTAAATCCCGATAAAGTAAACACAACAGATCTTTTCACAAAATTGGCTGACTTTGTAGAAATGAAAGCATACAACTTTTGATACAGATAGCATTAAAACGGGTCGAGCCAAGCTAATAAATCCTTCAAAGGGCTTGTACAGGCAAGACTTTACCAGTTACTTAGGTGATTTTCATATCGCCCCTCCATTCTCTCTTCAAACATTCTGTTTTTGGAACTGTAAAAGTACAAAATAGAGATCTTCTCCAAAAAAATAGTTAGTTGTTCTAAGGTTCCCGACACGAGTGCACTTCAATATTTCAGAGCTCTTCAAAAAGAAAGTCAGCTTTCAATTTCTTTTACTTTTTTAGTCGTCTATATTTTGTCTGTTGTTTTGTCTTCTTTCATACTGTATTGATCCCATGTGATTATAATATGTACTAACTTCAAATTAATTCAAACAGAAAGAAAAAGTTTGATATATTAACGCATTATTTAAAAACAAGACAAACTAGATTAAAAGTGAAATTTATGTTTTTTGTATTAGTTCTAAAAAATTTAGTTCTTTAAAAGTTGAATTTTTGGTGCACTTAATTGTGATTTGGCAGTTCTGCAATTGTAAGATACTTTGTTATGGTGTATCCTTGTGTTTTAAAATCATTACATCTAAAAGCCATTTGGTTTGACCAAATTATTCTCTATTGTTTCTTAAACGATGACTTTATGTGGAGCTCTATTAACTACTAACGAAGAAAGGTCATAGTTTAATCATTTCTTACAAAACTAAATTCAATTGCTTAAAAAACGTTGTGTATTTCTGCAGCTATTAGAGGAGTGTACCAAGTTTTCCTGAATGCGTAATTGCAATCTCTAAACCTGACATTAATGAAACGTATTGAGACTTGATTCCATTTATGTAAATGCAAGCATTAAACTTTGTAACATAAATATCATCAGTTGGTTACTCTACTTTCAATTCAATATTTGAATATTGTTTTTGGGAAATTTTTATCAGTAGATTTACCCCTTTTTTGCTTGTTCAGCATACCTGACAGAATAACTGAATACTTCAAAAACGAAAACAAACTACCGCGAGCTTCCTTTCAAGTTTGAATGTATTTCACATTATTATTGTGCTATTTTTTAAAAGCCTTAAAAATTAAGTAGTCCTCTCAACTTTGAGCATCAATTTGTAAAAAATAAATGAGCTTATTTATCCTTGTATTTTGTGTTATAACGGGAAATTGTTTTAAGTGTTGCGTGCAGTTTTTTTGCATTCTTTACTTAAAGTCAGTAAAATTAACAAGTAAAAAGAAACAAGAATTGTTCTAGCAGTTTGGAAAAATCCGGTGAAAACTACTCTTTAATCTTTGTAATAGTATGTTATATTCTAGGTAGCAAAATTAATGTGCATTTATTAAAGTTAGAACATGATTACGTTTGTTTTTCGTGAGAGATTTTTCCCGGATAAACCGTAAGCCTGAGGGTAAGTACAAATGTGAGAATCAAATTGGTAACCAGGAATAGTTCATGTTACCAAATATAATGAAAAGTAATGTTCAAATTTCATGTATAATTCTCGTTGTATCCTTTTGACAAAAAAAGGTTATCTAACAACAGAATTTATTAAATATGAACTTAACTGTAACTACGATTCAGGACATAGTCACCTATCTGCAGACATCAAGAGATTGATATCGATTCATTTCAAAGCAGCCTCGCTTTCCTTTTCTCGATTTGAACCCAAGCAAGTCTGTAAACACAATAGAGTTTCGAACAAAAAAACTCTGTTTGTTTAAAGTAACATGTAGTTTTACTGTTTTGATGGCAATACATCCTTTGAAAAACTCTCACAGGCAGAATTTTATCGATTTCTTACACAATTCTCATGTCGCCCCTCCTCCTCTTTAAACTCCTGGTTTAGGGGTGTTGTCGCACAAAAAAAGATGATGTTTAACTTCTACGATCTTCTGCATTACTTGTTGTTTTTTCTAGTTTAACATTGCGTTTTTTCCCCACTTACATTCAATATATACTTTGTATGCGTTTTTGCAAAAAGTTGTGATAGGTTAGTTGTATTATGACAGAATCAGACGCAACCACAAATTTTATCAAAAAGTGAAAGTAGTTGCTGTGTAATTTGTGAATGTGTTAAGTTTTAGTTTTGTATAATTCGTATATAGTGTACTAAATATATAGTCTTCAATTCAAAAAGTCAGTGTGTGCTCTGTTGTTTCATAACATTGTGTTTTAAAACAAATTAATGTTATTTTTTTATATTACAAATTAAAGATTAGCTGTACGTTTTATGTTAAATGTTTCATAACAATTTGCTTTATCTTCCATCAAAAAAGTCTTGTTTACCTAAATATTTTAAACATTCATAAAAATTACAGAGACAGCATTAAACCAGTTTAAACGAGAAAGTCCGATTTTTCTATCAATCACTTTTTGTGTCATTTGCATTCAACCTGATGCATTGTCTACTTTGACTTTACATATGCTCTATGTGAAAATATTTTTTGCTCACGTTGAGGGAAAATAAAACAACTAGTGCTTAACCAAAAGGGAAAGTGTGTGAAAACAAATGTTTCATTGTTTTTTTTAAGCAAAAGCAGATATTTTCAATTTGCTTTGACTTAAAAAAATGTAGTATTCAGGTTTTTTATGTCCATTTTACTTAAACGATAGTGCGAATGTTTGGCAAAGCAACTTTACAGTAAACCAATCACTATTTGTTTGGCAGTCTCGTACATTCAACTTTAATAAAAATGGATTCAACATCAGAAAATAATTTTACCGACACCAGGTGGTGGTCAAATAACTCGGCATTCTCAGCACTCACAGAATGGCAGAAATTTCATCTCAAAGAGATCAACACAAAAGCCGGAATACAGTGTTTTCTAAAAATGTGGTCTAATTATAGTTTTGGTGAAACATCATCCCAAGGTTTGCTTCCATAAAATTTCTTTCAAGAATTTCAAGAACTCCTTTGTGATCAAGTTGTTGTGTGAGTTGAATGGCCTTTTATGTTTTAGGACAATATTGCAGTGCAACGTGGGATAACGTGTATTGTTGGCCACCCACCGCTTCCGGAACTGTAATAAGTCGAGTTTGTTCAGAAGTGTTTCATGAAAGTCATCCAGAATACGCTGTGCATCTTGATGGTAGAAAATTGCAATTTATTTCTTGTATTTAAGCTTTATATAAAGCTGCTTCTCAAAGAACGAGAAAATTAATATTTCCATTTTATTTTATATTTGATGTTTTGTCATGTATATTACCTGACATCAAAAAGGTAATGCAATAAGAGTTTGCCTAGAAAATGGAAGTTGGTCTGATGGATACCGTACAAATTATGATGAATGTGCTGCATCTTTTGAGATATACCAGAAAACCACTGTAGGTTTTACCGTATTTAATTTTTTGTTTTGTCAAAGCTGAATGACGTTTACGATAAATACGCATTCTTAGAACTTGGTTCATCATGTTGAAAAAAATTCAATTGCATTTTCTTTACATCTTGTAGGAGGAAGAAAGGAACTTGGTTTTTATGGTACAACACATGCTGTTTTTTGGATCAATAATTTCTCTCTTTTGTCTTGTTATATCCTTGACAATGTTTTATATGTTTCGGTGAGTAATGCTTCTCCGAGTTTTGAGCAAAGCTAATAAAACAAACATTTTAATCCAGGAAATATTTTGTATTTTGATGTTTAGAAGCCTGTGGTGTGATCGAGTGACTACTCATTCGCATCTGATGTTTGCGTTGGTGCTCGGATTTACTTTGTTGTTTGTGATAACGTAACCATTTGTCTTGAATCGGAGTAGTAGCTACAGAGATGTGGTAAATAGAAATAAAAATAAATCAAAATTTATGATGCAGATTACTGATGAGCCCATATTAATGATATATTTCTGTATTTTTTTAGGATTTTGTTTGCAAATCAGTTATTATTTTGTATTTATTTGCGACTGTTGCCTCAATCAGTTGGATGTTTATTCAAGGTTTATACCTCAATATTATCCTGACTACTAGTTCATTCAGCAATAGAAACACTCGTCAAAACTTTTGGGTTTATTACTTTATTGGATGGGGTAATTTGACGTAAATTAATTTCATATATTTGGAAATTATAAAAAAATTTTAATGAAATTTGAGTTTTTGCAAACTCTTTAGTGCTTCCTGGTATATTATTCTTGGCATATTTAGTGCCCATGGTTATAAAGCAAGATGAGGAAGGATGCTGGAAAGGATATGGTGATATGCCAGAAATGTGGATTTTATTGGGGCCGATGATATTTGCTCTTGTGGTAAATGAGTATTTTCGAAATCTCATATATTTTATTAGTAAAAGTGAATTAAAACGAAATCGATTATTAAACATTTTTTCAAAATTCTTCCAGCAGAATGGCCTTTTTCTCATGAATATTTTAAAAATTATTTTGAAAAAAGTACGAAACTCATCATCACGTTCCGATTCAGCCCAAATAATGTAAAAATGTTAAATTACGTACTTTATTCTCATTAAAAAGCTTTATTTCTATTTTACGTTGGCCAAAATAAATAAGTAAAATGCTGCTTTAAAGTTTTACCAGCGTTTTTAGAGAAGCTGTCACAATAATTTTGTAATTTGATACACAGGGCAGCAGCAAAAGCAACAGTTTTTCTTTTTCCAGTTCTCGGAATAAACAACCTTGTGCTTCTTTATAATCCCGGAGGTGACTTCAAAAAATATTACGTCACACTCAACACATTTTTTACCTCGACGCAGGTAACTTATTGTGCATTTGTCTTCTTCTTATGAATTGCTTGTCCCTTTTTTTCAAAAGAAAATTGAATCTTAAATTTTATTTGCAACTTTATTTTTATTTCCATCAGGGAATCTTGGTGTCAATAGTGTACTGCTTCAATAATAGAGAAGTGCACGAAGCATTACGCCGTTTATATAACAGAGTGATTACCAGACGATATGGGAATTTGGGTCGACAACTCCAGGAATTGAACATAAATATTCAAAGTAATCTGGAAAGTGCTGAAACAGGTTATGCCCTGAGAGTTATGGCATCTGCTAGTGATCGTTTTCAAGATAATAATGGAAATTCAGACAACACGGATTTGGAGCAAGCCGTTTAGAAGAAGAGAAAAAAGAGAAAGTTTTTACGAAAAGTTAAGTACGTTTTTATATCCTGTTGCCAATCTAGTAGTAGATCAATGTTGATCTCATCTTTTAAAAGAAGGAAGACTAAATGATACGACCATGTTTTCCAGGACACTTCAGTATTCCGTATAAAAAGGTGCTTTAAAAGTGCAGAGAACTGTGGAAAAATAATATTTGCACGTAAAAATGGTCAAATATAAATAACCAAGCTTTTTATTATTGTGAAATCTATGTTTTCTTAAATGAAATATCAAAAGAAACTAAAACAATTTCCACTCGCCAATTTTTCGAAAATTTTAATCATTTTTCACTTGAACAGTATTCTTGGCAAGATAATGTATCTAGATAGTAGAAAAGTCGAGTAACCAGTCCGAATATTTTTCATTTGCTCGGAACAACTTTTAAAGCTATAGAACTTAAGTTGGTTTTTGAAGTTTAAACAATATCATGTAAAAATAATTTATAATAATAAAATTTCCATTTTTATTTTTGTGTCAATTACGCAATTATTCATCCTGCTTTCAATATGTTCTTGACTTTAGTAATGCCATGAAATTTGACGAACAAGGACATGCAAATTTTTATGCAAAATACATGCATATAAAATAGGTTATTAAGTACTTTGGTGCGCCCGGTTATTGCAAAACTTTTGTGATTTATAATGCATGAAAAAGAAACAACAAATTTGCAATAAAGCGTTGTTTTTTCTCTATTAATCCTCACATATATAACTATTAGAACGAGAATGTGGTATATTTTGTACCTTAACCAACCGAAGTTTTGTGGGCATACATGGAAACAAATGAAGATATATTCCCTCCAAATAGGAGTTATTTGTTGATATGTTTTCAAAAAAAGTGCACATTAACATTTTAAGCTTTCAACAACTTTCATTTATGCAAAGATGGCAGTTGTTGAACAGTTTTAAAAGCAAGCTCGGTACTCCTGCATTTGCTAAAAATATGATCAATGTGCAGTTTTCATAAAGCATTTTAAGCTTTCTCTATATTTTATCTTTGTAAATGTTATAAACCCTTCTACGAGAACCAATTCTTTGCAAAGTTGAATGCTATTCAAGTTTTCAAGATATTACGGCAGCATGAAAGTCATTCAAAATACGTTGTTCATCTGCATAGTAGGAAATTGTATTTTGTTCTTTTTATTTCAGGTGTACGTAAAGCCGCTTAGCAAATCAATAACAAAAAATTGTGTCATTAATTTTCCTTTTCTATATCATACATTGGCTTATATTACCTGACATCATAAATTAAATGCGGAATGGGTTTTCTTAGAAGTGGAAGTTGGTCTGGACGATACCGCGCAAATTATGATGAGTATGCTGCATCTTTTGAGATCTACCAGAAAACCACTGTAGTTTTTGCATATTCCATTTTAATTTTGTCGGAGATGAATATCGTTTATATTTGATACGTATTAATCAGACATGATTCTAATATATTGCGAAATATTATTTTGTATTTTGCTAACCACTTCTGGAAGAACAAAAAAAGCCTGGTTTTTATAGTTCAACACATGCTGTGCTTAGGAGCAATATTCATGGGCTTTTGTCTTTTGTTATCATGTGTCTTGAAAGGTTTTATATATTTTGCTTATAAGTAACTTATTTAATGTTTTTAGACCTCCTATTTCCTAATTTGTCCTTGTTTGTAAATAAGGTTCTTATTAGATTTTATATGCAAAATCATTATAGTTTTGAACCAGTTTATAATTGTGGTCTTAATAAGTAGGACGCTCATCATTCAAGGACTAGACGTCATCATCATTTTGACAAAACCATGTCAGGTAATTGGAGTACTCATTATAATATTTCGGTCCATTTCTTTATCTAATGGGATAAGATTTTGCATAAATCACTTGAAGCATAATATTTGTTAATTAAGGATAAAATCATACATTATTTCTGTTTTTAATTTAGTAATATCTACCTGCATGATATAATATACTGCAAACCGGTTTAAATTCGACTCAAAATTCAACTTTAATGTTGTTACTCATAAATACTTTTAAAAATTATTCGGGAAAAAACTTTTCATCACGTTCAAACCCGTTTCAAATATTTTAAGTAAAATAGATTCATAATTTTTTCATCTCGTGCAGTTCTGCATTAAGATACAAAAACTTGAAATACTGCCAATACAAGTGGTTATATATTTTGTTTGGAGACCGTAAATTTTGTAGAAGTAACACATCCATCCATATAATTATTAAATAATATTTTTAGTTAAAATTTATTTACGCAAATTTCCAGACAGATACGTCCAACTTTCTTTGTTGTTTAATTTACAGGGTAACAACCAAAGCCACAACTCTTGAATTAGTAACTCTTTTTATTGAATCAGCCTAGCTTTCGTTTTTGGGTTTTTGTATATGAAATATACCATTACCCTTGACCGGAGCAAATGCCCGCCACGTGACTTTCCACACACACTATCCTTGCCATGGCATATGATCAGACCAAGTTATAGAGAAATCTATGGTCGGTAACATAGGAAAACCAAAAAACCAAGTTTTTGGTTTTAACTTCACACGCATAAATAATTATATGATTTTTTTACTTCAAATCATAATGTACGAGCAAGTATATCATATAACCCCAAAACAATTACCTTTCTCTTTTTAAACATGTTTACATAGTGCATCTGTAGTTGTAATATTTTATTTTTTAGTTTGTGCAAAATATGCGCAATTTCCATCCAGTTTGTTTTCTTTTACTGCGTATTTTATTTTTTCATAAACTCCAGTGAAATTATCTATAAGGGCTTTAAACTTCAGTGAATGCTAAGAGGATTTACAAACTACTTTGACAAACTCAAGGACAGAAGGTTTATTTGCATGTTTACAAGTTTCAACATGATTGAACTTGTTTTCATTGAAAGCTTTATGCACGAGCAGTTTCATTTCTGGCATCTGGTTAGTAGAAATATAAAGATCAATGGGTACATGTTTATGAAGATAGGCGTGTATGGTATGAAATGTTATAATGGGAAAGTTAATATAAAATTTTTTGTTGTTTGTAATCAAGATAAGGTTATGACACAGCTCTTTTAAGTAAAAATCAGTACCTAATAAACCCTCATTTAGTCTCGTTAACCTAATGTGTACTCGAATATTAATATATTTGATATTTTGAAAACTGTAGTTACATCAAAGATATTAAAAGTTTTAGAATAGATGTGCACATTTGAGATAAAAGCAAATATATGTCACCTCCACAGTTTTTATTTAAACTTCTGTAGATCATGGGCTTAAATTCTGTACTTAAAGTTACTATTTGCAGCACCTTGTAAACTAGTAAATAAATTTCAAAGGAAGCCATCATTTGATGTTATCTGAACATTAAATACTATTTGGTTATATACATTAAATACTATACTATCTCTCTGAACTGACAATAATTAAAAGTCCCTTCTTGTTTTATCATTTTGAACACAAAACAGTTACTATTGGTAATGATTCGTTTTAGAAGATACCATGAGACGCATATCAATTCATTAAAAAGCGGCCATGCTTTTGTGAAAGTTGGGTCCATATCTAAGAATGCTGAATGTACTGGCGCTGCACATTGTTCCTATTTCCTGTTGTTTTTAAATGAATTTGTTTTTACATGGTTCCAAATAGTTTTCAGGCAACATCTAATACGGTCTTCTATACATTTTAAAAATATTGTTTATAAGAGAAGTGAGCACCCGTGAATATTGTAGGATATATTTAAAGTATACAGACCAAAAAAGCTGAACATTTTCCATGTTTTGTTTTAAAAAAGCCAAGAACATTTACAGTTGGATATTTTCTAAATTATAGCTATATCACTTTAAAACTTTATCTACATAATCACTTTGCAAACTTCACACAAGAAAGAATATATGTACGCATTGAATTTGGAACATAATAAAGCTTGTTTTCGGTGAAAGTTTTAACCTCGAGCAGTTATATGTCTGATAGGTAGTTGGAATAAATATAAAGATCAATGAGTACATAGAGAGTTGAACCTGGTACAAACTCATGTAATGAAAAATTTGTTTGTGGTTTTATTTTGAATATTCGTCAGTTTCTAATGAAAAAATGGTTATGCAACAGCCGGCCTAATTAAACTTGTACCTAATGAGCCGTTATTTTGTCTAGTCCTACGATATATTAATCAATTTGATAATTTGAAAACTGAAGTTACATTAAAGATATAACAAACCATAGATTGGATGCACGCCTTCAATCAAAACACCAAAATATCTCGCTTTCATTTTATTTATTTTATCTTCTCATAACTTAGTAAACTTGCGCTAATTAAAATTCCAAAGTAAAAAAATATATGATCGTGGCGTCAAAAGTATGCAACAAAATAACATGTGTTAAAATAGTCCGTAAATGGAGTAAATAATGTTGGTAACGATTCGTTTTAAAGCCATTCAGGTCATCTGTAGATATCATGAGATTTATATTCTCTTATTTTAAAATCGCATTGCCTTAATTTTCTCGGTTAAACCCACGCAAGTTTATAAAAACAATAAAGCGCCTAACAAAAGAACTTGAGAATCAAAATTCTTTGTACTGTCTTTATAGAAAATGAAAACCAATTGAAACAGATATAACTTATGATTATCAACCTGACATATCAAATGCGTACTTGTTATCTAAATAATCAGTAGTTCCTTGTAACCAAAACGATACCAAAAATATTTTTAGATGTTTCCATCCTCTACTTTCTTAGTCGTTTCTGTCCTACTTGATGTATTGTCTACTTTCTATTATGGTTTTGGTGAAACATTTCAAGACTCTCTTTAATATAAATTTATGCAAATTTTAACAACTCTTAGGCTCTTGTAAAAGTTGAATGGCCTTTTATGTTTTAGGACAATACCGCAATTCCACCTGGGATAATGTGTACTGCTGAAAACGTGCACCTTCCGGAAATGTAATTACTCGGCTTTGTTCTGAAGCTTTTCATAAAAGTTATTCAAATTACCGTACATGTCCAAAAGGTAGAAAATTGCAGTATAATTTTTATACATTTTCTTTTATGTACATAGAACCGCTTAGCAAACAAAAAAATAATCTTTTGTTGTTACTCTTGCATTCGACATGATTTTGTTATGTATAAAACCTGACATAAAAATGAAAAACGAAATAAATTTGTCCAAAAAGTAGGAATTGGTCTAAAAAATTTTAAAATTTTGATGCAAACTTCAAACTGTAGCTCAAATAAATTCAAGGACAAGAATGCTGATTGAAGGACATTACCTTAACATTTTTTAACAACAAATATATTCAGTACTGGAAGCAATCAAAATAAATTTTTGATTGCTGGGACAAGTTTTTTTATGCGAGTTTAAGCATCTGTCAGTGATTGTCCTCAGAACAAAACCATTTATTCCGATAATACAGATTTTGAGCAAGCTCAAGAGAAAAACAGGAGACCAGAAAAAATCTTTATGAAAGTTAAGCACGGATTTGGATCTTTAAAACTTTGTGTATCAAGTGTATCGTTATTGATATTATTTTGTCTACAATAGATGCCAGAAGCGTGTGTTACCATTAGTAAGATTATTAATTTATGCAAGCCGTAATTTTGACGAAAATCTGGAAAAAATTTCAGTGTACTTTGGAATATCTAAATTGGAAAAAATTTATAAAAACGTTTTGTGGAAAAAAACTATACAAATTATATCAATTGTTTGGATTTTCCCACTTATTAACTGCCAGGTACTGGAACTTTATAATAATACAAGGTAAGAGCAAAAATGTCTGTCAATCCGTGTTTCTGTCTGTCTGTCCGTCGGTGCGGTAACTCAAAAACGCTTCAACCGATTTTGATGAAATTTGGTATACGTATATGAGTAGTACCAAGGAAGAATTCTATTGAATTTTTAGCAAAATCGGACAACCCCAGGAGGTCACGGGTCAAAGGTCAACATTTTTTTTAAATAGCAACATATGAAATGTGATAAGTAGTATGAAAGGGTTAAAGATGCTCACTAATTCACTCTCATAGTAAACTTTGGAATTCCCGGAAATCGATGAAGAAATAGAACACTCCATAAACTCGCATGTATTTTGGAGGAGTTCCAGAGTAAAGTGGCGGTTGGAATGGAAGTAGGGTATCATTTGAACGGCAGTCTACTCAGAAATACGCTATTGACGCTACTTTTCCGCTGGGGGGAAACGTGTCAGGGGTAGAGTCTCCCCCTTTGTCATGTTATTTTGTAATGCTGTTAGATATAGCTAGTGGGGTAAACTGAAAGCTTAAAATGAGAGCAGTAATAATAAACTACTGTTGAGAATGTGAGATGAGAATGCGTTTTGATTGTGATGTATGACAAATTATTTTTATTGATACGGTACAGATGCAAAAAAATATTCACAGGTGTGTAAAAAAGCAAAACCTGTTTTTCTGAAAAAGCGGAGCAACTTTATGAACCAGTGCGAGGTGCTTCATTAATGCAAAACTGACCAATGAAAAGGTAAGTATGCCATTATGGCAGCAGGTGCTTACAAAAATGCAAACAGCAAAATGTTTTTTGCAGGTGGTTTTCTATTTTTATTTTCTTCATCCCATCTTCATTCCGATATTCACAGCACTCAACCAATACGTTTTATTTTGTTACTTACACACACCATCATCTTTTATCAAAAACAAATTACTATTATCATGAAAGAAGTTATTTACTTGCAGAGAAGAAGATCATACCAGCTAAAATAGTTATTTACAAAATAAAAACGTTTTTGTACATAAATTATTCACATACACAAGTTGGTTCTTGCTCACAACTTGTTTCAAAATGGTTATTTGTT
Source organism: Entomobrya corticalis (assembly GCA_034694325.1). Lineage (NCBI taxonomy): Eukaryota > Metazoa > Arthropoda > Collembola > Entomobryomorpha > Entomobryidae > Entomobrya > Entomobrya corticalis. The sequence goes on from JAQFYG010001064.1 coordinate 19,263, forward strand.
AAAAACAAAATCCATTATGAAAATATCATTATGGCTTATAAAATGACTTACCTTAGTCCTCATGAACATATTAAAAATTATATTGACTTTTCCTATAATAATTGTAAAACAACCAGAAACCATGAATACCTAATACCTGCTATAAAATGCTACAGCAACTGGGGAAGCAATTTTTTGAGTACACTGCTGTCTTACAGTGATTACAACTACCACAAGAGGTTTTATGTAACGTAAACTCATTTAGCTTATTTAAGAAGCGTGTATACTAATTCCTACTTAACTCCCAAATAAAATACTCACAAAAGAATTCTGATGATATTTCCAGCTGAATGACACAAATTTTTAATAATGTAATCAATAGTACATAAATAACTATTAATTATAAAGAACAAATTGACTTACTAAATCTATATGAACTTATATTATGTTAAATTTAAATTAATTATAAATGTCCTGTCACACATTGTAATTTTCCTTTCGAGGATACTGAATGACAATAATCCAATATTATTATTATTATTATTATTATTATAACATCCAACTATTTTCTACCGTATTGTTATAACCAAGTTCTCCTTTTTTAAATGAGAGTTTATCAAAGAGACAATATAGAGTAGTAGATAGACAACCTAAATTATCCTATGACATGACATAAGACATAAGTCCTAAGACATAAGACATGTCACAATTTTTAGTGTTATGAGATGGGGCTTAAAATACAAGGGAAATCGTATCTAAAAATTTACTATGTGATTCGAATTACAATGTTCCTTTTTCTAAACTCGACCTTATCATAGAGCTAATACAGAGTTGTAGGTGGGTAGACATAAGACAACAAGAAATATTATGACATGACATAATTGTTAGTGTTAACAGATGGAAAAAAACAAGAAAATCCAATCAAACTTTTATGTACAGGATTGTAATTACAATGTTTACTATTATCAAATGAGCACTTATACGAAAGCTATAAACAAGAATAACATGTACAACCTAAGACATTTAGTGTTTTATACATATTCTCGGATTTCTGACCAAGTTTCTTGTGCTTGATTTTACAGAAACCACTTTTTTAAATGAACAAGCATTCAGACAACATTCAACATTGACTTTAGAAGCATGCACAAAATAATACAAACCCATAACAACTACTTTTTAGCTTATGTACAGGCAGTTTACACTCCCTTTTCATAATAGGTACTTAGATAAAGTGCAGTGCAAGTAATAAATTGAGAATTATACATACAACCACTACAAACAAGCTAAGCTAGACTAACTTTTTTTGTGTTGCATGTGTTTTTATCTTTTTTTGCGCCTGCTTTTCTTGTTTTTTGAATAGAAAAAGGGTACACATAGGGTAAATAGGTAGGAATAAAGTAGTTATAAGCATGTTTATCATGAATCTATGTACAAGTATACACGTAATACGACCTTGAATGATCTGTTTATCTATCTGCTAGTTTTATGTACAATGTTTATTCATCAAAGTATCCGATGGGATAGCTTTCAGTAGGCGAAATCCAAATGCGATCTTCTGACACAGAAGAAGAGAGATAATAATCAGCTTGTACTATTGCGCCTTCCTTCTGTTGAAAGGAGTGAACTTGGTATGTAGTTCTTCTCCGCTGTAATGCATCAACCAAGTTTTAATGTGAGAGCTGAATTTCCTTTCTTACTCCTTTCGCAATATCTACTCCAGTGCACTCTTTGCATCCTATTTCATCTGAGTTGATACAGCTTGGGCAAGACAACAACATGCTGTACGATTTTTTATTGAGAGTAACAAATGATAATATGTTACTGTGCTCAATTCTCAACATGCTAGGCTTAATCTGGCCACTCATGTCTAGTATAGCAATCTTTTTCAAGTCATCGATGAATGTTTTGTTGGAATCACGAACTGAACAAACAAAACTATCCGTGCAAATTAAGAGACATGAAATACGATCGCCAAATTGAACACGTAAGTGCCTTTAATATGCATCATACATACGACACTTACTCCAGCTAAAAAACGCACCAGGTGAACAACACGTTTTTATCTAGCTTTACTTTTCGCTTTTTCCGGGAATTCCAAAGTTTACTATTGGGGTGAATTAGTGAGCATATTTAACCCTTTCATACTACTGTGATATATCATTCGAACGCAAATGTTTCAAGTTACCCTAATAATATCCCAAATTGCCCCAATGATTTCTAAAGTTGCCCCAATGATGTTTTAAGTTGCCCCAACGATGTCTCAAGTTGCCCCAATGATGTTTTAAGTTGCCCCAACGATGTCTCAAGTTGCCCCAACGATGTCTCATGTTTCCTAAATGCTGTTTCAAGTTACATTCGTTATCATTAGAAA
>JAQFYG010001065.1:0-21610 GCA_034694325.1 Entomobrya corticalis
TACTATAGCGAAGAGCCAGTTTTACACTTGTCTTCTTGTCTATTATTTTTATCTCCTTCATTTTACAATAAGTTTTTGCTCTTCTCATTTAAAGCATATTTGTAAATTAACAAAGTTATCTGTATGCAAAAATACGAGACAATATTGTGCACAATACATGAAGCTTGTATACGGATTACCTTCTCACTGAGAATTAAATCCAAATAGCTTATAGTTATATATACACCTAGGTAAATATGAGGCAATAACACAGCATTGAAGTAGTAGTTCAAGTTTATAATTTTGCATGCTGCGCGATGATGTTGCTATTTGTGATTTTGCATATCGTTTTTGTATCAGACAGGCACTGATTTTAAGTAAGCTATACACAGATTTACAATAAACGTAGTTACAACATCACTTGAAATGCTGCCTTTAGTGCTACCACGATACGATGTCATTTCTTCGTGACTCTTCACGATATTGACGTATGATGATGTCCTGACTCGGTAATGGATAGCCAATCTATCTGGTATATATATACCTATCATATAATCGGATCCCTTAAGAGGCGACTCTTGATGAGAAGCAAAAAGGGGATCAATATTATATCGCAAGAAGGCTTTTCGTTTTGAAAAAAGAGGAAGCTCATGTAGTGCATAAACTTATAATAAGCAAAATTGGCAAGCTTTGCTTGTGGCATGTGCATACATTTTTTAAATACGCTGCCGTTACACAGACTATCATGGTATCATAACTGCCAATAGTGCCAATGATGATAATGCTTCTTGATGTATGCCTGTTTTTTGTTGTTTGCCGTTGGGATAACGTAAAAGTAAAGTAACGTTTTTATCGCATGTTACAGCAGCACAGTTATTGTGCTATGAGAGATGTAGCAGAAAATATTATATAGAAAATCTCTTCAATGTTTTGGTAGCCTTGTGAAGGTCAACCTTGCAAAGAAAATGTGTGTGTACAATAATAATTGGACTTTATGTACAAAACGAATGTCTTTCTATTTTGATATTGTGACTCTTTTACTTCTTTTTATTAGCTTGTGCATATGCAATCCTTTTAAATGAAAAAAGGACTTCATAGTTTTTACAGGGATGGGATGGGTGTAGGGCCAGTGATACTATAGGTGGAACATATATTTGTAGAAAATGTTAGAAATTTTTCGTTGTTTTTTCTGCATGCATGTGCATAGACGAAAATTTAGGCGTATATGTTAACCTTAAAATATGTGCAAGAGATGTCATTATTGTTATCGTCATTATTATTGTGATGATTACAGTTTCTTCTCTGATCTCATCATGAAGAAATACAAAAAAGATTTCAAATTATTGTAATTATGTATTGCCACATCGCAGCTACTACTAACCGTATGTATATTTGCAGGTATCTCCCTCCGTCTCTTAACCATTATCTGTACCTGCCTATTATAGATTTCCGTTGTCCATCCATAAATAAAGATTCACTATTCCAAGATAAGTTGGTGGACAGGCGGACGTTACGATATGATAATGGAACTTTTAAAGATAGAATTTGCTGAGGAGCATTATGTAGTGATGTAGTTTCTTTTACTTCCTTCCTCAATATGCAGGATAAGTATCATAGCCTATTGACCATTGGCCATGCAAAATTATTATGTCATAGTTGTATATGTGTGGAATAGTAGTTTACAGAATTCAATGGTTGGAAGTGTTAGGTTTGAAACTTTGCACGTTGTTAAAACTTTGAGTATGCGATTTATATTGAATTAATGAGAATGTAGTTAACTGCTAGAAGAAGACAGTTAAGCACACAAGTTGGAAGATGTGGATAATGTGAAATGAAAAGCATCTCAAGTTACTTGTTTTAACAGGCAATGGTGATAATCATGCCTGCAGTTCTGTTAGTTGTTCCTGTGTTCCCTCTCTGTGCTTTCGTTAATTACCAGATTGCTATTGTTCTGCCTAGTATATAGTATATTTGGCAGAATAAAAACAAGAGCTTCTGGTTCTGCTGGAATTAGGATATTGGGAATTCAAGATTGCACTAAAACGAGGTTGTGTGTACTATATATTTATATATGTTATTATTGTATTATATTGCAAGGCTATATCCACTTACTAGTTTTTATAGTACAAGTTTATAAAAATAAAATGACTTTGGAAATCTAGTACGCTCCGGTTGTTGCATGCTGTTTTCAAATAGGTACAGGTTTTGGCATTGCTAAGTGTTTTGCTGTCTACGGCGCAGTATGAAAGAATCAAAATCAAATGAAACCCAATACTCAATAGACAGGAATATCTTGAGCTTGGATAGTAATTTCTAAACGTGCAGGCATAATGAAGAAACGGATATAGACAGATTTTATATTGTCATAGTCGTCGTAGCCAAATATTTAAAAAGCGCATCAACAAAATAATGTGTGCTCATAGAAAATTGAAACAAAATGATTTTTTATTTTTAATAGGTGGCAAGAATAATGAAATCATTGTTTGATTGAACCGATACCGATTTAACCAGCCAAATCGAATGAAGGGCCAATAAACAATTATAATAGAATCATAATGACTGACGATCCCCTACATTCCCATTTCTTGATTTTTAAGTGGAATTCTTGAGAAATCTGGTGAGTGTGAACTTAAGTATGTGATTGTGATGTGATGCATGATTGAAAATAGATATATTTACAGCCCCATTCTTCCAAGAAGTATTGTGTTGTGAGTGTACAATAATAAAAATTATAATAATTTTTGCAGGTTTTTTAAAAGGACTAAGGCAAGGGAGGGTGGAATTCAGGGAAAATGTCTTCACTGAAAGTGAAGCTGTTCACGGCCTTAGAGTCCTTACTTCGTGTACCTCCCTTACTCATTGTTGACGAGATCTTCCGGATAAGTTTTGGCGTAGGAAATGCAGCAAACAAGTACTACCATTCGGGAGGAATCCTCTCTCCCCTTCCGCGACCACACCAGAGGACTGCGTATATTCCTGACCGGAGTGATGGCTTGGATAACCTGTCCAAGTCAGAAAGACTGGATACTTCAGATGTTGAATACATAAATGGTAAGAAAAGACAACTTAATAATCATCACTGTGGAAGGTCTGAAAGATTTACATGAGTAGAAAATATATATTTAGCCCGATATGATCAAAAGGAATGTTTGTTTCATGTTGATTTATTTCAGAGACTGTCAGTTCTACAATAGCCAGCGTGCTATCATCGTCTTCGTCGTCTCCAGCAGAGGCACCCACGACGCCAACTTCCTCACCACTAAACGCAATAGGTCTTCTTTTCAATTTTCCATTAGTAAATCACCTATGGAAAGTCCTTGCTGAAAGCATATACGGAGCAGTGTTCAATGCATCTTCCCCGCTACAAGCGGCAAAGGCTGCCACATCGCCTAGCACATCAACCATAGTAGAAGGTGGTGCCGCTAGTGCTTCCGCCACTTCCGCTACGTCGCTTTCCGCAACACAAGAGTTTTTCGAGTTTTCCACGGCTCAAGCAGCTGCTGATCTCATGAAATTAGCTGAAGTTTTAATATGCATAGCTGGTAAATGTTTTACAAATTGTTTCTAGAAAATAATTCCAAGTTTACAGGACTTTTAAATACCTTTTGTTTTTGTTTCTTTCAGTATTTTTTGTCGCCATCATAACTTTCATGCTGGCTACAGAGAATCTTATCAAGCTGTACTCTCATCTCGTCTCATTTTTTGCACTGTACTTATCCTTCATTTTCACACCTTTTCCTACGGCGTTTGCGCTAGCCACAATACCATCTCTTCTTTACAACTTCACCTGTCGCAGCGCAATCGCTGCTGTGTATTATGCATGTCGCAGTTGGCCAGGTGGAGGAGGAACAGTTGGTGCAAATGGAAGTGGTTTTAATTTAAGTGGTAATAATAACAGTGTTGGAGTGAATGGTGTAGTTACTGGGCGGGTGGATGGTACAGCAACACCGGTAGGAATAGGGACAACGGGGGAGACGAATAACAACAATTGCAACAACAATTCAGTGCTCTCAAATGCAACAGAATGTCTTCTCTTGGGAATGTTCTATGCTACTGGTGCAATAACCATACATCCTGCTGCTTATGTGATTATCATGATCTGTCTGCACCATCCGCTACTCCGATGTCTCCCAGACGTGTTTGCTTTTCTCAAGTCGTCGTGGAATGAGACAAAACGCGTTCAGAACGAGTATGGGCTAAGTCACTTGATTCAAGTGGAAAGTGGACGGTTAAGAGGTGAAAATCTTTCTCCAATGTTTATAATTAATACTTAAATGTTTTTTAACTATAAAAACTCATTTCATTTTATTTAGTGAACACAGTGTTTCGCCTGTTTTGGGTGACAAGGGCAGCTTACGACGCTATTTCTAAATGTTGTAATGAACCGTTGAATTTGATGGTCCGTTATGTAATGACTCATGGAACAGAGACATTTACTGGAGTCGTGGGATTGACCGTAACCGTATCCGCAATTTGTCACCAGGTAAGATTAAATTATTCAAGTTGATCGCTGTTGCATTTTTTCTCATTCTTTTTCTCTCATTTTGTGATATTTTCAGATTGGCGAGTGTCTACTCTTCCTTCTTTACAATGGTGCAAACACAGAAGCTGACGCAAACCGTTTTGGTTCCATTTCGACTGTACTCTTTTTCATTTTGAGTTTACAAACTGGACTCACTTCATTGGATCCTGAGAAGCGTCTGGACAGACTAGCAAAAAATATTGTCTTGCTAGGAACGGCTCTGTTTCATGCACTTCATCAAATGATTGTACCAGTGCTCACAGCATTTCGAGCATTCCAAACACTACAGATCAGGGCAGCCGCACTCTCATGTTCTTCTTTCGTCGTGTCTGCCTTCCTCACGTATTACTTGCTTCGATACTCGACAATTTCCACATGGTCCTTGGCAGTGCTGGCGTTAGCTATCGAGTTTAAAATCAAGATATTCATCTCACTTCTCATTTCCTTTGTTGTCTACTTGTCTCAACTTGTACAGTATCCCGAGACACTTGAGAAGTTTGTGAATGCTTGTCGACGCGTTTTGCCCACTTTTGTGGTACGCTTCTTTGATCATTTACATGATGAGTTGAGCCACGAGGATGTGGTATTTTACCTGAAATCGATTGCAAACGTGGGCGAGTTTCTCACGGGAATATTTTTATTTGCCAATGCCGTCTGGATATTCTTCTTTGAGAGCGCCAGTGCCATCAGAGCTATTGGAATGAGTGTTCACGCCTATTTTAATATTTGGTGTGAAGCACAAAAAGGATGGAGAGTTTACTGCCAACGAAAAACCGCGTCACAAAAGATTATGTCGTTGGCAGACGCTTCGGAAGAGCAACTACGTGCGAGACAAGATGACGTGAGTGAAAATATCAATTTCAGATTAATTTCAAGGAAGGTGCTTTTTCAACCTCATATTTTTTGTTTAATTTTTATTTTTAACATCCCCGTTTTCGTTCTGTAGGTTTGTGCTGTTTGCTATGAAGAGATGGAATCAGCTAAAGTCACAAATTGTAATCATCTCTTCCATGCCGTTTGCCTGCGTAAATGGCTGTACGTACAGAACACATGCCCCCTTTGTCATGAAGTTCTTTACCGGGAGGACGCGTTAGATAGCAGTGGTGAAAACGAGGGAAATGCAGACGATCCCGTACCTCCTCCACCCCAACCTGCAGCTCCGGTGTCACCCCCACAACTGCAACGTCAGACTGAAAACCAAAATCCTTCAACAGAAAATAACGTACAGCCCAGCGCTTCTTCCTCCAGGTTTTCAAACGTACCTGTATCTCGACGTGGGAGTCGACAAAGAAATTATGATAGAGGGAACCCTTCCTCTGATGACAATGATACTGAACCTGAAACTGGAACTTCCAGAAGTAACAATAACAATCCAAGGCTTCTAAGAATTCCTCCAGGAATGTCAGTAAGAGTTATTGATTATAATGTATTCTCCTCGTCCGGTTCAGAAGACAGTTCATCCGTGGGTGGCTCCTCTTCTGGTGGAGATACTGGTACTAGATCGCGATTCTTTGATACAAACTCCGCCACTGAGAGTGAAAATGGTAACTCATCTAGTGGGTCAGAGTACACTGTAGATGATGGCTCGGAGGATGATATATGGCCAAACGATGATAGTTCCTCAGATGACGACGAACGTCCCGGACACAATCCGTCTGGTGGAGGTGGAGCAAGAAGAAACCGAGGAAATGGCATCGGAGTACCTTTACTCCTTTGACTTTTCATCAACAATTATTAAAAGTAGTTCTGTAAATTATGAGGAACATCATTATCTGATAAAAAACTTTGCTGCTGTAACTATAATTTACTGAAAAATTATATCATGATATAATATATTACCTATGTAAATTGTGTTGTCTTCGTCTATATCATAAAGACGAAAAGAGTCATTTATCATTTCTGAGGAACCATGAAAAAATAATCAATGTTATTGTGTGATAATGCGTAATAAGTAATTATATTTATCGCTCTGTGTAAGTTCTGTTATTTTGACCTGTATAATTTAATAATAATTCATTTTTAAAACGGAGAATTTAATCTGTTATTCGTGAAGGGTTTCCACCCTGATGAACCTGACTCTCGTAAACTTTAACGTTTTATTGTATTACAAACCGGAAAATGGTCAACTAGTCCAGAAATACTTGTTTTAAACAATAAGTAAAATCATCGTTACATTTATTATAACTACTAGCTATATAACAAATATTAACCGTTTCATATCAAGACCTTGGTTTTTACCAATACTGAAATTATTTTTCATCCAATTCTTCTTTTATTGTTTCTTTTAAGTAATCTGTTGAGATTTCATCATCATATGCATTGTTATATTTTTAACGATTTCTTATTATTATGGTTATACGATTGCTGTAACTGTAAATCTGTAATATCATTTTCTAAATCTATAACTGTAATTACATAGACCATATATGATATAAGTGTATATGTATTTAAGTAAGTTAAGTGAAAATGTGTCTGTAATATTACTTAATAAAAACGGAACGAGCTGAATTGAAATGAAAGTCAGTTATTATTTTTGCTGAAAAAAATTAGGAAAGTATTCTTAAATAGATATACTTATTATGCAATAACAGTAATTTCTAGTTACGTATAAGCTTGAGAAAATGTGGTTTCAGTAGAAGAACGATTTTTAAAAATGTATTGAGCAAATAATTTTGTGTTCTCTGCCGTAAATCTTTCATGCGATTAGGTTCACTCAAAGAAACGGAAGATTAAAAGATGCCAAAGAATGGGAAAAGGAAACATTAGGTTTGTTTGTGTTACGTTGATTTTTGCTGAAGGAGACAATCTTTAATTTTGTAATACGTTAGTCAAGCTTGTTGCAACGCTAAGCACGGTACCTATATGTTATACACAGTATGTATGTTGATCATGCAGTCGGAATTTTATTTTGTGTTTGCGAAACATATTACTTTAGTGAAAGTCGCAATATTTTGTTTCTGCTCTATAATATTACGTTACTACCATTATTATTAATAAGTAAGCTATTATATGTCAATAGCAAGAAATATGTGATGCATTTCAAACGTACATTTTGTGAAACAAGTTTTACCTACATTAGTTGAAAGGCCAATAAAAATACAATGTAATAAACTAAGTAAATCGCCAAATATCTTTTCTTCTTTAGCATCAGGTTGTATGCATGTAAATGAGTTAAACATAAAACATTAATGTGAGACAACCTGGACACAACAAGCAGCAAACGAGTTTTATAAAGTATAGGTACGCTTAGGCACGCATGAAAATAATATTTCAGGACAATAGATAATGTGCCTGCAATATATTTAACCATTCATTTATGATACTAGTTGTGAGTTCAATCTAGCTCCTTAAATTTTAGTCCTTTGCTAGTTGGACTATTTTTATAACTAGCAGACATGGTAGCACAGCATAACATATGCCGCATGCTTTCTCCAGTAACGTAAAAATGCTCATAGAATGTTCAAATTCTACCTGGATTGAAATTCTTCATATTTTGGTTTATATATTACCGTTTCTGTATTATGGTTGCATGTAATTTTGAAAGAAAAATACTTAAATATTTTATGTCCGTGTTTGTCATTTTTTGGGAAAAGATTTGATGCATTGAGTGCGTGACAAAGATTCATAAAAATGGCAATTTTTCATGACATAACTGTCGACTATACTTCAGTGTACGTTTCTGCTTTCTCCGATAATAAATGCTAGCCATAGGCTTTGATATAAATAGCCATCATTTTCCAAATTCTCATATTCTATATCACCTTCCGTTTCATATATATTTATTTTTTGTTCCGTGCTTCCCAAAACTACAGTAATTCCAGCATTAAACATTATTATGACAAAGCAATTTTTCACTTTTGTACGATCCTATTTCCTGGCTTTCTTTGTAAAATCAACTTTTTTTGACTTGATGTACGTACACGTACATCCAAAAATATGATGTATAACTCAAAGTATAGCTATAAGGCAGGCAGATTAGTAGTAAATTGGGCATATGGTAAAAATCCGTTCATTTCAGACCTTCGTCCATCAAATTCTACTTTCCTTTTTATTGCAAGAAACTAAAAGACATTTCATTGTAATTTTGATAATGTGTCATGTGTTTGGATTTTTATTTCTCTGTAAAAGGCAGGTACACAACAAGCTACAAGCAATTTTGTATTGTGTGATTTGATGTGCCATAATGATAGCTAAAGTTTGGTTTAGCTTTTATCACATATCATTTATCATCTTTATTCCTGCTGGTCTGTCATCATGCTTGCATGAAAAGAAGAGAAAACTTTAGGTAAACTCGAAACTAAACTGGCATGAAAATAAAAGCAAAACAGAAGAGAATAGAAAAGGAAGGAAAAGCCATGCACGAAGAAAGCAAACAGGAAGGGTTTATTATTGAATTACATGAAAAAACAAAAAATTTGGCTGGCTGCATATTCCCTAGTGGCGAGTGGAAGCAACGTAATAAACGACTACGACAAAGCAAGCCATCGCGTTCTCTCAGTCAGGTTCTCTAGCAGACATGATAAGGCTAAGGCCATTCCATAGGAACATTCCAGCTTACTGTTTTGTAACTTGTCCAAATTTACAATGGAATCCGACGTGAATTAAATGTAATCTGCTAAGATGCTGTAGATTGTTTATCGAAATTCGGAAGTGTGTATTCTCGCTTTGCCCCAAAACCATTAATAAATAGGCAAATGGGGGTTCAACTTACGTGTTCTATTTTGTTCATTATTTGTTGAGTTACTGTGAATTGAAGATTATTTTTGTGAATCTGTAATCGTTATCAAATATCTCTTATCATGGAGGCCAAGATGATAGCAAACGCGGTGCCCGTGCGGCCAACCATTCCAAGCGTTCTAATTGATGCCACGGTAAAGGCGATCCAAGCTGGCATGCGTCCCGAAGAACGTGGAATGACTGAAAAGAGTTTCGCTGTCGGTCAAGAAGGTCAGACTAGTGGCGGTGGCACCGGAGGCGGGGGAAGATCTCTCAAAAAGAAAACAGGCAATAAGGACGATGATCGGTTGCGAAGGCTCGTTGAAAAGAGGCACGGAGCGGATAATGAAGATGATGAAAACGTGAGGACATACAGAAACTTTGACGAGCGTCGCATGGGTTTTCTTATGATTGGCGACCAACACAGATTTGCAGGCTCTGGTGGTCAAGACAAGTTTATTTTCCCATCAGCCCCTCCACTGGATTATTCCTTTTGCATGATTAATAAAATTGAAGAGATTGTAACGGAATCGGAGCAACCTCAAACAAAGCGAAACTTGAGATTTCCAAGAAAGACGCCTGATGAAAGATATAAAACATCTAGTCTGCGACTCAGTTATAATGTGATTGATACCGTTGAGGGGCTGATCAACGTGTTGTATAAAATATTGGATGGAGGACCATTCGGACTTTGCTGGGTTGACCTGTCTTTCAATGCAATCAACAAATTAGACGATGACGTAATCAAAAATATAACTTTTACGGATAAATTATTGTATTTTTCTGCAATATAAAACATTTAATTGAAACTATGCTTTTGGTATTGAAAAGTAGACATTTTCTCAGTTGCCAAATTTGAAAATTTTATATCTGCACGGAAATGCTATCACTGACATGACAGAGATCCCGAAATTGCAACAACTGAAGCATTTGGTTTCACTAACTTTGCATGTGAGTCGTATACTGTGCTACAAAATATATTTTGTTTAACATGATAACCTTTTCTTATCAAAATGTATTTGTAAAACCTAGGGCAATCCTGTTGAAGAAGAAGATGGTTACAGAATTTCAGTTTTGTACTATATTCCATGGCTCAAGCATCTAGATTTTGTGGCAGTTACGAAATCTGACAAAGCCAATTCCAAGGAATTTGGAGCAAAATACGTGCCATACTGGGATCAACGACATGACCAACTGGAAGCTATTTACCAATCAAAGAAGAAAGCGGGAGAGATTACGTACACGGAGAAAGTTATGCAAAGTTATGATGAAGATGATGGCGATGATCTTATGGAACGAGATTTATAGAAAACCATATGTCAAGTGTTAAAATTATATAGTAACGATATATGTAAAATATATTTTGTATTTTTGTACTTGGATGAATGAGTTTCTCAAGAAAAATTATAAACTTTTATTCGCTTTACTTCCTATACACTCCACCTTATTTCATAATATGACGTATTTAGAATATTTGTAGAAAATTTGTTTTTGTAGAAGTGCGAAAACAAGAACGGAACAAATTCTAAACAAGACCGATATAACCAAATTGACAATAAAATTTCTAATTTAATAGTTCTATTGCTATTAACTAAACTCTTATCTATCTTAACAAATAATTGTAATATTTTGTATCAATCATTTAAATTCATAAAGTGTTACACGTTATATTATGCTCCAGTAAATAATAACATGCTTTAGTTTTGAAAGCGATAATGTGATGATAGTTGATCCTGATGAATAAGATGAAATTCAGAAGAGACCATATATACTCACTTAGCTGGAAACTCTACATCTTGAAACATCATCAATTAACCACTTTTTTTACGAAGAATTTTTTCCTCCTATGGCGCGACGATTTTCATCTTCTGTGAGATTTATGCTTATGATGATGATGTCGCTTTGGTGGAGGTGTGTAGGATCTACTTCGACTTCTTCCCGATCGTCGCGATCGCTTTTTTGAAACTTTCCTTTCTCGTTCCCGGTCCCTAGAACGCGAACGGGAACGAGACCGTGAACTGGAGTATGACCTTACGTTTCTATTCCTGTAGTAAAGTTAAAGATAAAATCTCAGTTTAGAACTACATGTCTAAAATTATATTAACTAAATTAGATAATGAAATAAATAAATAGTTTTTGTACTTACGAAGTCTTCTTCCGCTTTTTGCTTTTATGGCGCTTAGGGCTGTCGTCGTAGACTAATGGAGAAGGAGTTCGTCGTGATCGTTTCATTGGCCTATTGGAAAATTAATGATGCAACATTTAATTACCAACCGAGCTCTAAAATGATAACCTTATGGTAGTATACAAATACAAATCAAAGTAAAGCTAAACTTACTCAGGCGAACTTGGTGCTGAGCGCTTTCCACAAAATTTAGCAGACTCCTCTCGACTTCTCCTGTCCTTGCTTTCTTCTATAGTTTTCTCCTTGCCGTTATTGGTATTGCCTGTGGATGCTGCGTTCGAAGCATTTGATGATGCAATAGTTCTATGAGGGGATGTGGGGCGAGAATGTGGACTCACAGATGTAGGCGTATCTAGTGCGGCAGCTTTCTCAGCTGCAGAAGATGAAGATGCAGCCGACTTTAACTTTTGTTTAGAGTCCTGGTACGTTTTGATTAGCTGTTCTAATTTCTTCTCCAATTGATCATAGTTGACCTAAAAGTTTTAAAAAATAATTAGTTGACGCACGTTTACCGTCGACCAAATATCGACAGTAAGAAATTTCCTTCATTGATAATTTGAACTGCAATTACCTTCGGGCGTTCATATAGAGCTAAAATGTTTTCACATATATCGAATATTTGCGCCTCGGTCGTATCAAAAGCAACGTACCAAGGTGGACTATTAGGGAGTGGAATCTTCAAAACTCGAGCACTTAGAAATATACAAGCACAAGCTATGGCTTCAGGATTATAACGGCAAAATACGTTAGACCGCAACGCGTCGGACATGTAATTCCTGTACAAAAGACAAAAAGGTAAACAAAAACATGTAAAAAAATATATAATGTGTGTTATAAAATATAATCAAAGAGACTGCTTGCATTTTAAATATGCATACATGTTTATTCTTGACTTACCAAGATAATTGCACAAACTCGGAGTCATTATCATACGTCAATTGTTGAAGGTATATTACAATGAGCTTATGCGGATGTTTAACATGAACGCAAAATCCTAATTCCTTGAGGACCCTTCTCTCAGCCAAGGTCACGTCATTTTTCAGTCGAATATAGGCAGCGTCCAAAATCATAGGCTGAATAGGCCTACAAAACCAAACAAGTAAACAGTATTAAGCTATCTGCTATCTGTATGATACTCTGACTAAGGAAATCGACATTTTGTAGAGCAGAATTTTTGATCGCTTTGCGACTCCACAAGGCAGTCATCCGCTTTCTGTGCACGCCAATACTGGAATTATCTAATAGCCTTGCATATAAATAAAATATAAACCAGACTAATTTAAATATAATCCTCAATAATGAATTATATCTGATCATCATCATCATCGTGGTGTTCAGCATGGCACTACACCTTACTTAGGAGCTCCGTTTTGTTTGACAAAGCAAATAGTCTAATTGCAGAGGAAATTGTGCTATTAATCATAATCCAAAAGCATACAGATGTGTGTGCCAGTACACCTTTATAAAACACACTCAAAAAAAGGTAATAACCAAGCACTGGATTTTACAAAAGCATTAATAATAATTTTAGGGAAATTTAGTAGATACATTAAAAATCTAAAAATTAGATATATTTTAATAACAGAAGCTAGGAAGGACATGAAACGTCTAACCACTGCATCGCAGAAATTATATATACAGATTTTAATGGACAATATTTAATAAAATACAAACTACTTAAAAACACGACTTCAAGCAACATTATTTATCCCCATTTAAAATATTATCTAAAATTTACTAGAACCGGAACCCGCAACATCCAACCAAGGCCATATCACAAATCGTAACCGCAACGGCATCTGAGACAAATTAAAACTTAAAATATTAGAATTATAGAATTTCATGGATGCAGTAGTTAATTCGTCAGATTAAAAAATCAGGTGCACAATTTCAATCAAACTCCGAAATCTCTGAAAGGCTTGTTGTTGATCAAAGAACCTTCGCATTTTTTATTACATTCACATATATTTGACAATTGAAACTGATCGTAATATTCACTCAAACTGGATTATTCTGAGTTTGGCATCCACAGAACTAAAACCGTTCAGAGATTTCTGAGTTCCTGCGTAATACAGAAAAGAAAGAGCATACATACAATAAAAAAATTACCTCACCATAAAATGAAAATTAGCTGCATTACAGAATAAAAGCAAAATTAGCTGCGGACTCACAAGAGGAGCTTCTTAAATAGGCGTAAGGGGAAATATCAGTTGTCACCATTTTATAAATGAAGTGGTGCATAGCTGACAGTGGGAAACCCGTCATGATAAAAAAATTGATATTAAGAAGTGCAGTTGTCGGACAAATGTTGTACAGTAATTCACTGACGTAAACACGATGATGATGAGCGGATTCAGATTCAGCAAAAACAGCTTTTCAAAATCCTATTCCCTCCCAACTTTTATGACCAGGCAGGATATTGGTCTTCATCCTCCCACGGTTAATCATGGTATAATAAGACGAGGAAAACATTAGTACACAATTTAAATACAAAACATCATTCATTCAAAATACATGATTATAAATGGGTATCATTACCGTTTACAACTCCAGCATGACGGCGTGCACAGACAGTGGATATTTGTCTTAGCGTTAACGCCTAAAATTTAACGATAATTCATGTTATAATGTTCTTTTCATTAAAGCAAAATAAAAGCAGAAGCACCAGTCGATTTGATTTCACACGTCAGATAGAATAATATTTCACAAAAGAGCAAAGAACTATGAAAACTTACTTTCCGGCTCGAACAAGTTTAATATGATGAAAGACGTTAACTACATCTCGGATTCTCCGTGGAGCCTCCTCAATCTTACTAGCTAGGTAGATACATGCCATTGCCGTTGGTTCCATGGGTTGACGAATAAACGATTTTGAGTAGTAAAATCTCTGGAAGAGTACTTGTCCAGTGGCCATTGCAGTCTAGAAACGAGTTTTTACATTCATATGCCAATGATAAGATTTACCTTTACGATTAGACATGTAGATATTATACACACATTATATATTATCATCGCAAAATAAACCTCAAAAGTATGTTTTAATTAAGACTACATTGGGAGAAGAAACAATTTATGGCACCGTTACGACAGTCTTAAATATAATAAATAATATATGTCCTTACCTGAGGAAGTTTTAGAAGGATACCAGCCGTAGTAATTAGTTCACAACCCATTATTCTCAAGTCAACTTCGCTCTCCTCCTCCAGACCATCAACTGACGAAGGTGTAGGAGACAGCTTTTCATCCGGCAAAAGGACATTTTCCAAAGTTAGTACAATTTTACCATAAGCCTTGGGTAAAACTGAAGTAGTAGCCGTTGTTGATGGTGTTTCAGAAGTATTATTACTACTACTACCACTTCCAGCATTTGGAGCAGGCGTCACTTTGATTATAGGCAACGTGGATGTTCCATTATTATTCGTTGTACTTGTAGAGGAACGGATTTCTGTAGGTGTTGTTGTCGAAGACACATGATTCTTCCTACTTGTATCACTACTCGCGCCCAATCTCGAATTTGTACTATTATTAATTGCAGAACTTGGTGGGGCAAGTAGATGGGACTTTTTCAAACCGCCGCTGCTTCCACTCACGAAACTAGATCCTCCTCCAACCAGGCTATCGCTTCCAGGTCGGAGACCACTGAAACTTGTCACGCTCATTTTCTTGGGAATATTCTCAGGTAACACAGCGCCGGCCACCTCAGGGAATATGGATCAGTACTGCACAGTTATTTAACTGCAGCAATAAGTATAGGTGCCAAGTATTGCAGCTTGCTGGATGAATGAAGACGATTCTATTGGTGGGGGCTTAATACCAATACCACCTCTTACCCCGTCTTTTCAGGTCGGTGGCCCTCCGATTTCTAAAAAATCAAATCGGTTTATTGGGCCCACCTAATTTATACTAAATATACAAAAACACACGGATTTAAAAACGACTAGCCAAGCTACAATAAACTGAAATGCTACTCCCTAATAAATTATTAAAATTACCACACCCTAATTAATTGTTCTAATATTTACTTTGTTACATCAGCTGTCAGCTGACATAAATATTGAGTGCTTACTTGATTATCTCTTCATTTTATTATCTAAACATGACAAATGAAAATTGGGAAAAATTATCCAGCTTTCCCTAATTATAGTGTAATCAATTCGCAAATTTTTTAAAATTATTTATTTAGCAAATGTGATTTAAAATCACAAAAATAGTTTAGATTTTGATTGAAAAAGAGAAAATAATGAGCAGGAAAGAAGTGCTCTGTAAGTTTGTTCAATAAGTTATAAGTGGAGCCAAACAAACATCAAGCGATTTCTCAAGGCTAGCTACCTATTTAGCTATTTAGCAAGCTAGAAACGATATAACGATGAATTTCCTTGCCTATCCTGCCAATGCATAATTAACACAGGCAGAAATAGAGCAGCTTGTAGCTTTCCACTTTTTTCCTTGGAAAAGTCACCATCAGATTGCAAGCGAAGCAGCAACAAGGTGCATTTAGGGTGCATGGCTTATAGCGTTTTTACATATCAAATGTGCAATGTGTAACAACACAGGTAGGTAAATACGATGGTGAAGTGCTGCGACATCTGCTGAGGGTGCCTTAACTTTAGCTGGGCAAGTGGTTCTGTCCACAGCTCAAGAGGTGGTGCTGGCTGTCGTCTTTGTCGCTTGTTGTTATCCACAAGATGTTTTGAAGCAAGAAGCTTTTTTTTTCAAGCTCATAATATTGAGAATTTGAGAAATATTAGCAATCGAGAAAGCTTATGGAATTGGGTTTTTTGCCTGTTGACAGTTACAAATTATAGTATTACAGACAATTTAACTGTAAATCACACGAAACTTTCTTTGCAGCAGTAACATTTGCTCATGAATGGAATGCTATTTGGCGATTAAATAATAATATGCGATTTTTTGTGAGATTTTAATTTGGTTACTTTTATTGTATTACAGATTTGTTTGACTTATTACTGCAAATACGTTTTTAGAAGTAATTACAAGTATCTTATTACATATTCCGGTATATTACGATGAATTCTTAAATAGTTTTACACACATCATACACAACGCTGTACACGTTTACAAAAGCATACTAAACGACTGTGACTGGAAAGGAATCCAATAAATACTCCTGTTCTGTATGTAACTAATATTTTTGGTGCATTTTGACCTGATTTTTAAGGTGCACTGTGCCTAATTTTTCTAATAAAACTGGTGTCTGGGAAGCTTTTTATGATGAAATGCATTATCACATATCACATAGTACGGGAGTGGAATGTCATGCAAGAATACAACAAAAAACACAAAAATGCATTATGTGTCTGGACCCAGACGGAGATGACGAATCGACGAGATCCACGGAAGTATCGGGTGACCTATTAAGCCTACAGCTACTACAAGAGGCTACAATTAAATGACATTTGCTGGAACATGAAAAATCGATCTAGCACAATGTATTCAATCTTTATTTGGCTTGGTTCAAGCAGTTCACTGATCCAATTACCGATTCATGAACTGCAACTGAAGACAATAAAATCTATTTTATTTTGATGCATTGATCTATCGATGTGACTCGGACTAGTATATTTCATGGAAGTGATTGTTTTGGTTTCTGAAATATGTGATTGTTACTTTTGTACATGCTTGCAACATTAGCACACTTGTATTAACCTACTAAACCTACATACCAATTACATACGCTCAAACCAAATTCGAATGATTATCGAATCTTGAAAAGCTTTTCAAGTTGTACAAAGTTACACAATCAAATATTTTGCCTAAATCCGCGAATGATTTTAGCACAACAATGTGACGATATCGATTATTCTAAAATCTAAACTAAACATTGACAAGCCACCTAAATTATCCACAACTTCAAAATAATGCAGAGATCTTAAATCAGTATTGCACTTTATATTATAACTCATTTTTTTAATCATCCAAAATTTTCTTCAGTCTCTGCAAAGACCTTTTGATTTTTTCTTCGTTCCTCCTAATTCTCACCCCTGCTGATCCAGAAGACGGAGTTGGATCAGCGGGTAGGATTCCACTTCCCCTAACCTGTAATTCTCCATCATCCTCTTCTTCTTGAATGACATTCGATGAGATTTCATTGACCTGGACATCCAATTTCGTGCGAACATCTTTCCACAAGCTTTGCAGTTCTGTTGTCGGCGCTGGTGGTGCCGTATTTGGTTCTGAAACCATTTGCATGGTTGTTGTATTTGCTGATGTTAAAGGTGACTCGTAATTATGCTGCGGTGCGGAATGATGATGAAGGCTGGACGACGATAAGCCTCTATTTTGATAAGATGGATAGTGATGATGATGATGAGTCCGATGGCTGCTACTTGACAAGAGCGGCGTTTTGCCAGTTGTGCCGCCACTTCCAGGTAGCATCATTGACGCGGAGCCAATGTTTGCGCTGTTATTATTACTACTACTCAACATGGAAGACTTGTTTGTGGTGGGCATTCGAATACTCACCTCAGACTCAAAATCTTTTCCCAAACTGAACTTCATATTTAGCAAATTCAGCGAGCTGGAGCTAGACGGCAGATAAGAGCGTCGTCGTCCACTCTCATGCCATGCCAATGTCATATTACTTGGCGTTATCATTTCGTGGTGACGATCATTTTCCATACCACCTCCACCACCAGCGGAAGAAGAAGCAGTTGTGATCCGTTTCGATTTAGAAATAATCTCAACATCAAAAGAAGAATTGCTTGAGGAGCATGGGCTGACGGAACCGGATGTAGTGGACAGCTCAATAGACTTTGTGGTCTGTGTTCCTCTGTTCAATCTGCTTCTTCTGCTGTTTGTCGCAGTTGGCAGTCCTCTAGAGTATTTTAAATGATTGGCAACCATCTTGTCAAAAGCGTCTCTATCATCATCATCACCTTCATCTTCTTCCACTTCCTCCAATTCTAAATCTGTTCCGTCTGGATGATGATGTTTGCTTGGTCTTCCTGATAAAAGAAACTGATTATCTGTAATCTCGGATTCGGTTTCAGATTCTCCATCTGCATCTTCGGCTTCCACATCAGTCTTATCAGTTCTTCGGCCTCCGCTGCGACCTCGAGCACTTCCGGTGACGGTTACACCAATAGGAACAACGCTACCCGGAGAAATGGATCTTAGACTTTGACTTCGAGCTGAAGATAAGGATTTGCTATGAGTTTTTGCGAGGGTAACAGTTTTCGCTGATGGGATTGCCGGCAATTTGGTTGTTTGTGATCTTGCGCTTGTTGGAGGTGCACTAGCTGGGGAAGAGGCTAAATCTGCCAGCTCCTTTGAAGCAATAATAGGGTCAAGGACTTCGATTGTGTCGTTGCTGCTTTGGGATGCATTTGCGGTAGGATTTTTGGCGTCACCACTGGATTCTGTACCAATGCAGCTATCTGCACTCAAGCATCTTTGAAGAATTCTAGGAGGTGAGTTTTCTAAATCAATGTTTTTCATGGGAGGAGCCAATGGAATTTCATAAACTGTTTCAACGGAATCATGGGATGTTGTGTTTCCTTCAGTATCAATCAGACCTTCAAAACTTCTGTTGTTATCCTGTGATTGAATTGAGTCTGCTCGCCCCGAATCGACCTCTGACTTAATCGTGATGGCACTGACTGGCGAAACGAGACTTTCCAATTCATTTTTCTTGTTTTCTTTTTCCACTTCATCACTCTCGTTTATGTCTTCAAATTCCAATGGAGCCATCAAATAAGCTTCTAAAGTACACCGAACCGCCTCATCAATGTCCTCTTCATCTTTATTATTTGAAGCGTTCTCTTTTTCTGTCACAACTTTGTTGTTTTCTTCTTCAGTGATCGGGGCAAGGATTGGAACCGATGCCGATACTAGAGTTTCTACTTCATCTGCAACAATTAATTCTGCTGCTGCGTCCGTAATATGAACACTATTTGTAACAATTTGTTCTTCTATTTTCTTAATTTGGTCGTATTCACTTGCTCTGGCAATTTCTTCCATGTAACATTCACATTTGACTGGATCAGTGAAACCGCAGTCAACTGGAGGAAGTGTTTCCGGTGGTCGCTTGTTTTCAGTCTCTTGAAGGTCACCCTCGCCAGGATTTGAAATTGCACCAGTAATAAATTCCACTTTTGCTAGAAACTGCTCGATTTTCGTTTCTCTGTCACTCTTTTCTGTATTCTGCTTTGTTTCATCGTTAATAATTTTATAATTTTCAACAACGTCGTTATTTTTGTCAACTGCATCTAATTGCCTAATGTCCGCCTCCGCCTTCTCATTACCTGCCACCGAATTTACCCCATTCGCTCCTGTTTTGTCTTCACCGACAATTGTGTTTTCCACACCCGTTTCTACTGTCTCTGCAGTCAGACCTGCGTTCTCTTTGACTGCTTCAAGCTTCTCTTCAATCAGCTCCATTTTCTCCTCAGTTGCCTTTGTCGCCTCTATTGCAACCGTATCATCAGTCACCTCGTTATTCTCAGTTTCCCCCGTTTCATTTCCCGTATCCTCTTCTACATCCTGAAGCTCTGCTGTTTTGGCATTTTCGAATTCTGATGTGTCCACACTCACACTTTTGCTCGTCATTCCCAACTGCCTCTCCAGCCATGTTCCAAACGCGTCATCAGTTTTGGTGAAAAATCGCTGGATAACAATATGACCCGTAATTTTCTCAAGGTCTTCCAGTTTGCGGACATAATTTAATGGTGGATAAACCGTCATTTGGGAACACCCTGAGAAAGGATTAGTGTTGTTATCTTCAGAGCCACTATTTGTAAAGAAAGGAGACGGAATGGGGGAAGTTGATGCATCGACTTTATCATTGCTTTTATTATTTTCAGTCTCTTCTTCCATACTTTCTCCATTTTCTTGTTGACTTTTTGAATTTACTCTTAAAAGAACCGGCTTTTGTTCCATAACAATTTCGCTTTCCTTGTCCGGTTCACTTTGCTCAAATTTACTATCCTCATTTCCATCAACCCCATTATTCTCTTTACTTTTCTCTTGTACTTCCTCCACTTCCGGCCCTTGTTTATTTTCTCCTTCTTGGCCTGGAAAACTTTGGGCTGGCTTTTCAGTCTGTGTCTGTCGGTGACAAGTGACAACATCATGAGACGACCGACTGTTACGTAAAGAAGTACTATGATGATGGCTACTGTGTCTATGACTGTGATGATTTTGCTGTTGGTGATGATGTTGATCCGCTCCCTGCTCTATTGTTGTCACTTCCTGGGTGTACACATGCCTGATTTTTGCATTCACTTTGAATGGAGGGTTGTACCGCTCTCGAACAAACCTGTAATCATTTCAGTAGGAGAACTTGCTATTATTATATTATTTGACTATATAGTAGAAGAAGATACGAGAAGTGCGTGTGTGCAAGTAAGGAAAATGTAAATGGTGGAGTGGATGGTCGGAACGAGGTGAAATTGCATGATTACAATAATGGGCTTTTTTTGTTTTCCAATAAAAATAAGTTGGTTGGTAGTTCGACAGCATACACATAGCCCAGAGCAAATAGGCATAATGGATAATTGGAATGTCGTGTGTGCTTCTTGCTGTAACATACGAACCTTTTACTACTGGAATGATGACCCTGAAGAGATTTGCCCATGTTGCCTTTTTGACTTATGTCTGGTAGCAAAGGGAACTGGGCTCGTTTGCTGCTGCTATCCAGATTTGTAAGGCTACTGGATCTGCAAAGAAAAGGAGAGAGAAAATCGATACGGACGGACGGAAAAATTAGTACAAGAATTAGTACACAGTATGCACAAATCGCAGATTTTACTGTGCTCATAGACAAAATAGTTCCAGCTTATTACTTCAATAAAGTGTAAATTAATTTAACTAATTGGGCAATGAGAGCGATGAAAAACTATTATAAATGCGTATCTGGGGAAAAGCTGAAAATGTTAAGTTTGTTTCATGTAGCCCCACTAAATGTGCAATGCAGGCAACCTTCAGATCAATGAAAAATAGCAATATTTAGCAATAAATTTGTACAGATATAACCAGCGTTTTATGTTAAAAGAATTTGAGAAAGTAATAGTTTGACTTCAACAGTTCATATTTAAGTTGTGCCGGTAAATACAACTTAAATCTGTACAAAATTACTATATGGTCTGTAATCAAAAGTTTTCTATTGGTTAAAGTATAACTTTCAACAAAATAAGTTGCTATTTTTTATCTATTGGTCTACTTATATTGACAAGAAGAAAAGACAGCTA
>JAQFYG010001066.1:0-21598 GCA_034694325.1 Entomobrya corticalis
TCCCTACCACAAAAAGGCGAGATGGAAGTCAAAACAATTTCAATTTCTAACTCAAAGCATAACATAATAATATGTTAGCTAGCCCAGCTTTTGTTTGTTACAAAAATACTTATTTTCTTGGTATTTGCCTAGATTTGTGCACAAATAGTAGCAATTAAATTTTATGAATGTGTACAATCTGTTCAGAGATAAAAAAGATTTAACAACGGCACATTAAAGTCATACAAATATATATGCAAAATAGTTAGGGATTTAGCTAATATGACGTTAGAAAAACAAAAAATGACAAAATTTGTTGTTGCGTCATTAGTTTCCTAATAACTTGAAGTAAATAAATTTTTGAAAATAAATGTTATGTGTAACCATAAATGTTTTTGTTGTTGGAACGATTTAATAAGAACGAATAGATGATTTTACAAATTGTATTATGATTTTGTTTGACCGTAAGTTTGTGTTTTCGATGGGGTCATCAAGAAGCAAAGTACACAGATTCAACATTTTTATGATTTGGTGCAATCAAAAAGTAGATACAATAAAATGGCAAGCTATCTATGAACTGTGCAGATAGCAGAATACATGAGAATAAACGGCAATTATGAAAAACACAGATGCACTTGTTAATATCATAAGATGTGGTTTCGCTGGATATATACAGGCTATTATACTTCCAACGACTGAGGACACGCGGTTACATAATGTCGTTTATCAGAGCATGCATGATCGCGATCATACAGAGGTTTAATTCTTATTTTCAACTTGTGTATAATCTACAAGTGCAATGAAGTTCGCTGTTCTTTGGTCATGTTCATAAATCCAAATCATTTTAACCCTTCTTGACTTAGAGCAAAAAATACTACAGAATGAGCAATAATACGGTTTGTATACATCCCATTATTCAAATGGATGTCTATACATTTAAGTTTCGATTGAGAACATAGGAATATCGAGACGTAGATATGAAATGTGCAAAATACAGAGATAATGCTGCTAAAGGCTTAAACTTTGTTGTGGATGGGATGATCAATTTGCTACTTTATTCATTAAAAATATATGGTAAATATGTTTTCTTGCCTTTTTGCAGTTTTTTTGCCAATCTTATTCTGTTTCCAGGAATAACTGACATAAATAAACGGCGAGAGTTGAAAGCAATGACCTTTAGCGACCTTAATTTTTTATTGCGATGTATTTACGTGACATAATCGCGAAGTTAACATAGTATCCCAATCCAATGCATGTACTTTACTTGCACAAAAAGTGTATCGTTTACTACACTCAACGAATAATTTATAGTATTTTAACTTAACACGTCCAACATTCTTGAAAACCTTAACGTTTACGGTGGACAATATGACAATACAAAGGTTACATTTAAATAACACTAATTCCAGAATCAATCATTATTGTACGAAATAAATATCAACAATGTTAAGATGAAAAATGATAAAAACGGTAGCGATTAGGATGACTCATGTCATAATCATTCCAAGAATTATTCAAGTATGCACAGAAAAACAAAACGGAATCGATAAACGATTCTGATGTCAAAAATATTATCCTAATAGTTTTGTTTTGTAGCAATGAATTATTAAAATGATCTTTTATTTTTGAACCTCGTTACGCATGTTATGTACCTAGTCGTTTATTACAGTATTGGCAAAATCCATTTTGTCACAAATACTACCTCACCAAGTAAAAATCTACAGCTCTCAAGAAATGTTTTATGACCGGTCGGTCCATCATCCATTACATACCTACTTGCATAATTTGCTACACACGTCCAGCAGCTAAATGATATATATTAACTAAGGTTATAAGCCAAGATTTCAGTCGTTCGTCACAACTGTGAACTGCATCTTAAAAATCACTCTTAATTCTGCACCAGAAGCAGATTCACATCCATTCTGCCAACCAGCTCCAATCCATTCCAGTTTTTCAAGAATATTCTTTCCTTGACATTTGGTAAAATTCCATCCGCCAGTATCTGATCTGATCAGTACCACCATCATGTCGATATCGGAAAAGAAGCAAGGGTCAGCAAAAGTGGGCCCTTCTTCTACAAAGCAGACCTACAAATACATTCAATCCAATCTCCTAACTCTACTGACCATCACCGGAATTGTGCTCGGAATCACTTTCGGTTGTGTCTTGAGAAATTGCAAAGAAGATAAATGGAGCCAACGGGAGCAAGTTTACATCAAATTCGGAGGAGAAATATTTTTACGAATGTTGAAGGCTCTCAGCCTTCCTTTAATCCTTTCCTCTATGATCGCTGCTCTTGGTTCACTTGACCTCCGACTCTCAGGAAAAGTTGGCATCCGCACCTTTCTCTTTTATCTGCTCACTACAGTATGCGCCATATTCCTTGGAATAGTTCTTGTGATGACTATACATCCGGGGACTCATGATAAAGATGATAAATTGGAGCGGCCTAGTCAGCTCAACCCAAGAAAAATTTTCAATGGTGATGTACTGATGGATATGGTCAGGTAATTTGGCATGCACCTGTCATTCTTCATAATGTCAATTTTTCATTGGAAAAGAAAAATATTTTATATATTTTATTTGCAGAAATATGTTCCCATCAAACTTGGTTCAGGCTACCATGTACCAATACGAAACTATTATGGAAATTCCAACTTTTGATAAAATTCAGGAGAAACTGAGAAACAACGAAAGTACGAAACTTCCAGTTCCAGTTTAGAGTTTTCCAAACATTTAATCCGGAGCAAATACGTGCTTCTATACTTTTTCTAGATAATACATATTCTTGTATTGATTAATAGGCATTGATGACGCCACATACCCGACAAAATCAAGAAACATTGAAGGAACCAACATGTTGGGACTCATCATGTTTTCGACCGTTACTGGTATCGCATTGGCATGTCTTGGAACCTATGGAAAACCTTTGTTGAAAATTGTCCGTTGTATTTCCCAGCTTTCTATGTTAATTTCTACCTGGATCTTATGGTATTTTTATATTAACTGTTATCTTAATTATGACAAATGTCTATGATATTTTGATAAAATGGTTGATCACGTATATTTAGGTTGGCCCCTATCGGTATTTTCTTTTTGTTGGCCGGACAAATTTTGGAAATTAAAGATTTAGAGGCAAGTTTTGCCAAGACTGGGATGTACGTTTTTACTGTACTCTTGGGACTACTTCTTCATGGATTAGTTGTTTTGCCAGGACTTTACTTTCTTATCAGTGGATCTCACCCATTCAAGCTGATTTGGAGCTCTGCTCAGGCTTTGGTTACAGCTTTTGGTACATCTTCAAGGTATTTTGGATTCAACTATGATAATTTGCACCAATTTATTATAATAATTTCTATTAAAAACTGACTTTGACACTGATAGTTTATTATTTTCCCGAAAAATAATGTGTCATTAATTTTAATCTAATTTTGTGACATTTAATTTTTCCAGTATTGCCACCCTGCCTGCTACCGTTTCTTGTGTGGAGGAAAAACACGGAGTTGATCCACGAGTTGCCCGATTTGTGCTTCCGGTTGGAGCAGCGATGAACATGGATGGAACAGCTTTGTACGAAGCTGTGGCTGCCTTTTTCCTTGTCCAGCTTCACGGAATATCTATGGATTTTGGATCTATCGTTGCCGTTAGGTATTGAGATTTGAGAGAGGATTTATGAAGGGAAAGCCGAGAGACTTATTATTACTCAGCTTGGTTTATCTACTTTATGAAGATTAAAGAGCGTTATATAGGTCTCTATATATTTATTATGATGTGACACTATTTTTATATAGTTTTGTCGCCACTGTTGCCTGCGTTGGACTATCTGGTATTCCTCATGCAGGACTCGTCACAATGGCTATGCTAATGAATGTACTTGGATTGCCTGTGGAAAGCATCGCTATTCTTCTTCCTGTCGACTGGATTTTGTGAGTTTTACTATCAGAAATTTAAATTTAATGTTATTTTCCAACAAAATGAATGAATGCAAATATAAATTTTATGCAAAAATATTTTTCCAGGCACCGATTCCGTACCGCAATTAATGTGCTTGGAGATGTACTAGCTGCAAACTTGATTGGAGAGTTAACCAAGGAGGAACTGGAGCAACTTCCGGTAACCAAAATCATTTCAAAGGA
This sequence comes from Entomobrya corticalis, assembly GCA_034694325.1. Classification (NCBI taxonomy): domain Eukaryota; kingdom Metazoa; phylum Arthropoda; class Collembola; order Entomobryomorpha; family Entomobryidae; genus Entomobrya; species Entomobrya corticalis. The sequence continues at coordinate 4,116 of JAQFYG010001066.1, forward strand.
ACTTATCACCACGAGCGTTGAGGATGTCTAAATATTGATTCTATACATCTTCCAATTTGTTGTTGATTATAAATGCTAACAATCTATATTTCAAAATGGAACAGTTTTAGTTTGTTTAAAAATATACATTTGTTCATAAAATGTGACTTATCAGTTGGCAAATAGATTATGTTATTTACGATATAAAAAAGCCTAAATCTTTTTGAACGAAATTGGAACAATAATAAATCAAATCCTGTTTAACGTCAATGAAAAAGGAATTTGTAATTTCCTCCGGCATTATTTTAAGCCACTACCACATATACAATTTAGTTCCTATCCCTCAACTGCATTCCATTTACATATTTCCAAGTAATCAAATCATGTTTTATATTTATTTGTACAACGACAACAATAACAGTGAATCCAATCTCTACTTTTAATCATTTTATAGGAATCTTTCCCAGCAAAACAGCAAATACGGCTGTTTGGATATGTTTGGTTTTCTTTTTGCAAAAAACATACTTCCACCGCATACGTTGCTGGAAGCCTTGGTTTTTTGAAGTAAAATTCCAAGGATAAAAGCCTCTTCTATAATTCTGTACTTCTCCACTCACAGATCTCTCTATCTTTTTTCATCAGAGTTTCTCCTTCGAATTCTTCAGGGAAAGATAAACTTGCTCTGAAAAACTGTCTAAAGACATATCAACTTTTTACCCTTGCGCCTTCCCACAAAAACTCCAAACAAATCCTCGTCCTCGTCTAAAAAACTTGTACACATTTAAACCACTGCTTCTGGGAGTAACTTCAACTTCAACTAATACTGAATTTTGAAACCTTTTCCCCATAAATAAATTACAATTTACGACAAGAATGATGAAAAGCACAAGTTATAATCTCAAATTACAGCAAACAAAAATAATCTCGTGACTTTTTGTGTAAGCTTGACTTGATCTAAAGTCTATTAAAAACCAAGAATAATGCAATTTAGCATGTTTTGCCCCTCTCTTCGCGCCTCAGTAGCATTTATATAAGCCATCAACTTTCTAATAATGAACGCAACATTTATTTTCTTTTTTCTAGATTTGTTTTCCTGTCCTCCTTCCATTTAAATTTCTTCGAGAATCTCTCCAACTTCAAAACATTCAAACACAAATAACGAACGTGCTTTTCCACAAGTTTTAAAAATTCTGTAACTCTTTCCTTTTCCATGTTTCCTTCGTTTTCGTTACGCTAAAAGATTTTTTTTTGTTTTCTGCCAAGAATACGAATCTCAAAGGATCTTTCTTCATGTCTAGTCTAGAGTGATTTTTCTACTTACTCCTCGTTCCAGCATTAATAGGTTCAAACATTTTCCCACCTTGTACCTTTAGTCTTCAAACTTGAACGATGGAAACTCATATTATCCAGAAGAATGGCTCCCTGCTGTAGCCTCATATCTTCTCCTAAATATTGCGCCAAAAATCCCAGTCAATACACACGTACAAGATGGAAAGTGCAATGCTGAAAAATACTGTTATTTTCTCTCAGTTTTTTTTGTTTAGTATTCTTAGCCGTTTCTGCAAAACATTTTACACCAGCAACTCAGCCCAAGACACAGAGTTCGCACCGAGTTCCGAGTATAGTCGGATTTCTTTTTTGGGATTTTAAAACCTCAAAAGGAGTAGTGAAGGTTATGGAGGTGGTTAGTCGCTGTAGTTTTAGATTTTTGGAGGAAAAAAGGCTTTGAAAAGAATGACACAAAAACTGACATCCAAAATTCTATTCACATCTCTACACTCCTCTCCTCTACATCATCACGATCCTTCCCACTTTCCAAAATAGAATCTCCTTTCATGTAGCATTGCATAGTAGACTTGTTATGCTATTATTCCCAAAAAACTCAAAGTCGAAAAATACTCTCGACTTTCCAACCTATATGTTTAGTTTTAAGCAAAGTTACCATTTTCAACTTGGCTTTGGTTTATTTTAGAAGGGAAAATATAGAGCTTTTTGTCGCTTGCTTGTTTTTTTCGAGTGAAAGTGAGCACATAAATGAGGACATGACAAAACGACAGCTTATTGATATAGAGATCCCTCGAGAAACAAATAAAATAAATGTAGTGTGAAGTCTCCAACTTTTGTCGTCATCATCAGAGATGAATATGAGCACGAAACACATGCATATATCATCATCATCGTCACGGGAAAAAAAGTTTGGCGATAAAGGAAAAGTGAGAAGGATATTATGATGATACAAGTCTCATTATTCCTATCAGAATTTGAATACAAGAAACCATTTTTGCGCTAAAATGCAACTGTAAATCTAAAACTGGAATGCTCAGTTTGCTATTGTGAATTTCTGGTTTTTATCGATATCGAATTTCATCCCAAAATAATAATTCAAATCTGCCTTGAAGTAAGTAAAATACTTCGCAACAAGATTCAATCCAGCAAAAAATGAAAAATAACCTTTATTGGAATGCAAACTGAAATCATAGTTGTTCATAAATCTATACAAATGCATGTAACATTTTCACAACGACGTGTGGCGTCATCTGGATGACTAGATTTATTAGATTTCAGCAATATTTTGTAACGAATAGTTCCACTGTAAAAATGCGATATTACCACTGTCATTTTCAACAACAGGCTAATATTTTCATAGAGATCAATAACAAGATAAGATTACATCATAGTAAACGGATCATCCAATGGAATGCAAAAAATATATTATTATGGAATGTGATTGTGGATCTGCCATGAATACCACAAAAAAGAGTTATAATGCAGCAAAGCAAAATGACCCATTTTTAGATTTGCTGGCAAGTAGCAACCATGTTCAAAACTGTCCCATACAAATTATATATTTATATAAATGCCGACATTTGGAAGGATGAGGAAATTTTTTATTTCGACCAAAATTGCATCAAATGTCTAATATTATTTCATTTCGTATCTGATCCATTGCCTTTCATGTAGATATTTTGATTAGGGATTTGGATTTTTGATAACATCAAATACCACATTTGAATGCATACTTTTCTATTGAATTTCTATAGGCCATTTTTTAAAGTTTGCTTTCACTTTGAAACTGTATACATTTTTATCGGCTTATCCCCAACCCATCTAAAATTCAAATCATATGTTGAAACAAAAACTATATATCATGCCAAGAATGTACGTAGCGTGAATGGCAGTTTAGATGTTTATTGATTTGGCCAGTTGTTTCATATAATCAATATTAGATTTATCACTTATCGTTTTTATCCCACAAAGATAAGCTGATTGATAAACAACCGATCACTGCCATTACTGAGCTACCTACCTATTTTTGATTACAATTTGGAATGTTAAATAAAATATATATTGACATTTCATTAAAACCGCATTTAACATGCTCATGTAAACTAAATGTCAATAAGGTAGTTTCATTTATTTTTCAATTTAATAGAATATAATGAAGGCATGTCATGTAAATCGATTCCCTCAAAAACATCAAATTAGTTTGAAATCAAGTTCTTTTTACCTTTTTCAAATTTATAAAATTGTCCAATTGTACAGAAAAATGTAAAACTACCGACATTTGTACAGTTAAAATCATACACACTCGACAATTTGTATCTCATAAAACGATATAACAAATCCACCATGCATATTTACTAAAAATAAGCGCAACTAACTTTCACCGACTTTCACTGGATAAACGGCAATATATCGAGCACGAGCTAAAACAAATCTATGCGCTTGTAATACTTTTTTTTGCTAATACGGATATTATGCCGTAGGTCTCCCCATCCACTTTCCTCTTGCTTGAATGAACGCATTGAAGGTTTTTTTATATTTCTGGCAGTGATGCTTTTCGCTATTCTTATCCATATTATCTATATACTTGATGCAGTGCAGCATACAGCATACCTACAAGTTATAAAGAAGCTTCTGGAGGAAGATGTAGTTTAATTCCACAGAGATTCAAAATAGTTTTTTCCTAGCTTCCATTCACGCTCTGTACTCTCGTCCTGGGACGTACATCCCATTTCCCAGCATCTCTCAATAATCATAACAAGTTAAAAAGGGTAGTTATTGCAAAAGTATTACAAGTACAAAGCAAAAGCGGAAAAAACTGGAAATGTTTTTTTGGCTATGAAGCAGTAATGGTAGCGGTGATGTCGGTGGTGGATGGCAGTAGCAATCTTAAATTCAGATTTATGAATGCCTACCTACAAATGTGCATAAGAGAAAGCAGCTTTCTCTGCCTCTGCAACAGAGAGAAAATTTTCACTGGCTTATTCTCAGAGCAGAGCGCTTTCTCTTTCGCGAGTAAAGTGTACCCAGAAGGGAAAAAGCTTTTCTTTTTAACTTTCATGTTATTTATTAGTATGGCTTTTGTGTAAAAAATGGAAAAGGATAAAATATTTTCTGTTGGAAAAAGGGTTCTATCTACTTGGCTGGCACATTTTAGAATGTTAAATGTATAGTATGTGACGAAGCTGTTTGAATGAACAAGAACAGCTTTCATATTTAGTGCTTAGTTTCCTGCTAAACTATTTTGTCTTTTTTGAAAATATTCAAATAAAAGATTTTTGGAATTTGGAAAAATGGAACAACTGGCCCCAAAAAATTGTATTTTGCCTTTAAAACAAATCAATGCATAAATAAGTTTAAAAAATAAGTTAAAGTGACAAAATAAAGTGACTTAATTAGTTAATTAGCGTATGAAGATGAACTAACTGATCCCCTTCAAGCATGATTAAACTAGACTAAACAAACACATACAGCATAACACTTCGCCATCAAATTAATTCTCTTTAGTTCTTCATCTGTCAAAGTAAATCATCATTATACTATTTGATATAAGCTTATGCCTGATCTCTTTTAACTCAGAAGAACGCTATAATCATTCCATGAACTCATTAAACACTTATAATTTTGACTGTTGACACATACCTAATCCAAAAAGTTTATCAATAACGTTACTCTAGAATAGCCTGATATTAGTCTTAATTATCTCAACTGTAAATATTTGTTGCAAATAGCATCAAAAGTAAATATCACCAAGCATGTCCTGTAATCAAAATTGTTTGTTTTTCATACACTACCACTTTCTTTAATTCATTTTGCCCTCCAAGTCATTTATTTATTTTACTATTTTTATCTGTATATATAAGCCACGTAGTAACTTCATTAGTTAATTTCGTACACAATAATATCCAAAATGAAGGAAAAACTAAGATAAATTAGATAGATCTAGAGCAAAATATATATAAAGTTCATTTATTTTTATTATTCCACATTACCTGGCTATGCCGCTCAGTGGTACTTGTCATCCTCATCAATCTCAATTAATTAAAGAGGTTGCGTTTTCAACCAAAATTTTTATGGACTTCCTATAAAATAGTGTCTCTCTGTCTGTATAAAACGTGAGCACAAAACTTTATTTTTAGCAAAAAGAAAAGCTTCCTTATATTCCAGACTTCATGTGGTGTGTGGTATATCAACATGGGATTTTCATTTTACACATAGCGAGTCCAGCATTCAGCATTGAAAATTATCACGTTGAAGCATAACATGGGTCGACAGGAAGACCGATTTCGTACGTGAATAAAATTTTCAAATTCACCAAAGAAGATTACCTCCTACCACCACCTTCTCCACTCCACTACTCCACATTACACAAATACACACAGAGAGAGAAGATCCGATATATAAAAAACAGTCAAATTTACTATATATCCTTTTCGCTTCCTAGAAATATATAGTACCTTCTTCTTCACCACCAACCATATTAATATTCAGTTACATCATCTATTATATAAGCTTGTCCGTATATATAACAAGCATATGTCTACTTTCACCAACGCTTTCTCTTTCCCCCCGTAATCCGCTCTATTTTCGCTCACTTCACTAAAATTCATTATTATATCCTTTTTAACCCGATATATATCGTTTATATATACAAAGCTGTTATTTTTTACCCACATATATTCTTAGTGGAACTGGGGTAGTAGTGGGTCTGGGCAGAAGAGATGTGATGATGAGTCAAAAAGGATAATACATATTCATAAGTAGATGTAATCCTACTTTTATATAAATACTAAGCCATATTATTATACTTCCTTTTCTCCATCATTCCAATTCTCATCAAAATTCCCCTATACAATGGCTATATGATTTTGTGCGAATTTCCTCTTTTTCCCCTTTTCTCCACCAGCAGCAGTCAGTTCACAATCAACCATGTGTCTCAGGAGACCCTTCACCAATTCACTCGCTGAATTTACCATGTCGTTTTTGTATTTTTCGGTATTTCTTTTAGCTCTTTGCCGAATATAGTTTATACCATATTCAATATATTGCAACGTTTTTCAGGAAAAATCTGCTTATTTCAGCAGGATATTATACAAAGTGGAGGAGGGCAAAAGAGAAAACAGCAGGCAGTCAGCTAAAATGATAGTCAAGCCAACTGCCGGTAGCAATTCTGTGAAAAGTCCAACGGACACTTCGTGTGAGTTTCACGACCACCGCCACTACCATCACAAATACTACTAGTTTTAGCACTTGGCATTAAGCACGTTAAAATTTCACCAACTGGCTGCATTCTTAATAATAAACTTGAATGTGCCACACACCACTCACCATTTTATATAAAAACAGATATAATTATTTTCTCTCACTATTTAGGTAGCAAAATAGGGGAAATTTTACAAATGGCATCTCTGGCCTTTTTAGTCAAGTACTATATATAATGCCTTAGTTTTTAGGCTAACACTTTATTAGTCATTGTCATTACACATTCAGGATTTCGCAGAGAGCTTCTTCATCGTCATCAGATCAGATTAAATACTCGGCAAAAAGTAAAATCGTGTTTACGAATTTAAGCGAGTGCTGTGTCACGCATTTTGATACAATTTTTCTTGTTGAATAGCTTTTACATTAAAAGAAGCTCTAAAGTCTCATATAGCTTGTTTTGAAGAGACTCGGAGACAGTTATAATATATTTGCTACATGCTATTAAATAGCAATACCATTTACTTAAAATATGTACATTTATACTTTTATAGACCCGTATTTCAGACGACATGCAACTTTCACTTCCTTTTTTTATTCGAGTGCTCTGTTCAATTGAATTATTTTGTAAACTCTGGCTACTAATTATCGTATTGAGTTTTTCAGCATTTTCCACAACATCCAAAGCCACACACTCCAAACACATCAGAGAGATAAAATATGTTGAGTCGAAAACTTTTCCAGGAAAAATTGGTTTTCACTCACAAGCCCACGGCTAATTCACACACAGCGAGAGAAAAAAATAGCTGACGTATTCAAACAGTACAAAAAACTTTGTATATACACGTGTGTGGTTAAAAAGGATTGCAATTCACAATCACTTGGCAGTTCTGTAGAATTTTTTAGACGTAAATACATATTTACAAAATAACTGCGTTGTTGTGAAACCTCTAAATTATATGATAACATATCCCACTTATCTTTTAGCAATATACTTTGAACAACCTACGTAAGTATTATAGTTTTATACAAAGATATAAATCATTTAAAATGGATGAAATGACCACTTTAACAGCAGCCCACCACATAGACAAAAAAACAACAGCACAGCAATAATAATGGATAGAAATGGAGAAAGCAGTTTTCTTTTCTGTTTTTCCTTTGATGATGGTTGTACAGTATAGTATGTATCCTTTCTTTGTTTTACTTTTCCCTTTCTTTTCTTGTCTTCAATGCAATGCTTTTTAGGTAGATTACTCTCAAGGTATTAAAACGTCCATTTCCTTGAGAAACGTGGAGAGAAAATGTTTCTTTTTCTTCTTTACTTTCTTCTCGTTTTTTCTTTTTTCTTTTCTCTCTCTTTCTAACACTTGTTCTTCTGCTCTTTCACGAGTTGATCAGGTGTAAAAAGAAGAAAACGCATCTTTCACTACAAGCTCTAATGATAGTGCAATGTCTATAGATCTCCTTTTATGTTTTTATCTTTGAATTTCTAAAACCTCTAGTTATATATTTTACATTAAAATGTACAACTTTTCACTAAACAAAATGGTGAAATATTCTTAAAAGTCTACGCAAGCTTTCATAGGTTAATGGGTTTATACATATTAATTGAGTTAGATAATTAAATATATATTGAGTTTAAATTAGACTCAGGATAATATATAGGTGTATATACAACAGACAGAGAGCAAGACATCAACTTTCTCCAGCTTTGTCACAGTGTAAAATGGACAAGCACAAGGATTTTAAGTCGTTTTTTGCGTCTCTTTCTGATTTGATTGTCGGGGCGCAAAAAATCAGGTGAGACGGAACAAAACGATCATCTCGTTGCTCTCGCTCCCTACCTCCAATAAAGATTTTCTACCTAGTATATATTTAAATATATTGGTTTCTTATCTAAACTAAGAAAGGTATTTTTGGTCTTTTCATTCAAACGTTCCCATTTACATTTAATACTTGGTTATTATTCTATTCTATTTCCAGAATCTCTAGTAACCTATATTATAAGATTTCACTATCAGATTTACTTTTTTACACAAATATATATTTTTTGGATAAAGTCTACAGTAAAAGTGCATTACTTATTTTACTAAAGTTTTTTAGCTAATATTTTTTTCGTTCATAAAAATAGCATGCCCGCATCAACACCACCAGCCAGACATCCTTGACCCGTTTTGATCTTTTTACCGGTTTTTTACACTTTTTTATAATGTAATGCATAATGCGCATTTCATTTCATTTATAATCGAGAACACGATGCAATTTTATTTCCGCTCCGCTATACAACAACGACAACAACAACATCTAGAACAACTCACGTTAGGGATGAACATGGCACTCTCAGGCAATATCTCCTGTCGTTTTCCCTCTTGTAAGTAAATAACCTAATTTACTTTTAGTAGCACATTTTTATAGCTTTCTTCTCTACAGTTTTTCAGCAGCGCTGGCAAATGTGGCTTCCATGAGTTCTATACTATATTACTTTAGTACTACAACAGCCACTCCTACTACTTTCACAGTAATGCATTCTCTGTCGCAAAATATTCTGCTTCTGGTCTGGCGGCGGTTATATTGCACACAGATGTTTTCATAATAAAATATACGAGAGAAACTCTTGAGGAATAATAAAAGGTAGAGAGAGAGTGGAGATCCGAGTTCCAAACGTATAATATTATTATGCGGTTCTCTTTGTATTTTTATAACTATTTTGTAGTTATTCTTATCATATTAAAGTTTTCAAGGGAATGTCACCAATAATAACGAACAGTTTTCTGTGTTTAAAAATATAATATTATCCAGTATTTCTCAGAGTCCCAGAGACCACACACACGTACGACAAGTTTGATAAGCAATCAGACAAGTAATCCTCTAGAATGTAGATGATATGATATGGCTATTATTGTGGTTGTATTGGTTTTGAATAGAAAATAATAAGCATTTTATCACAGCGAACAAGATAAAGATTACGTTTTTACAATGTACAAGTACAACGCCATTATTGGTTGAGTATTTTGTGTATATTTCGTTTCAGATTTCTAATTTTCTTTTTGACAAGATTATATGACGACAATGTATTCAATTCGTGTCATTTTAATTGAACATCTTGGACATTTTTTCAATCAATTTCATCTGCTTTTAATAAAAAACATTGATCAGATATTAGGCTATTATACCAACGTTCTACGTCCTTATTTTGTATTCTGTATACATTAATATTAACCGTTTTCTCCGTTTCTACATAATTAAAGCAGTCACAGATTCAAAGAATTTATACAATTGGCGTTGGACTTATAACGTATTACACACATACAAAAAATGGATTGTATTCATTGCATTTGTAGCAGTGTCAATATAAAAGAGCTAGGAAAAACAGCATCCAACCGTATCAACCTGCTTGTTTTCATTAGCCATCAATTTCCTTTTGAATGACAGGGTTTCAACTTCATTTCTCCCTCAGGGAAAATATACTACATCTCTCTTTTTCTTTCTCTATATATTCCAAATGTGACTGACTTTCCCGTTTTTACGGAAAGATAGGCTTCTCCACTACTTTCCCTTTTCACACAGCATGCCCGTGATGGAAACAATCAGTTTTTGTATACGATATTACGATATATATACGGCGTTGAAGAGTTCGACGACGAAAACGAAATGGAACTTTTTTATGTTGTCATTTCTCTTCTTCTTTTCACTTGTTTCCCTTTTAGATTCAATCTGCTCACGTCACACACACCAAAATAGAAATAAAAATGTGAGACAAGTTTGTCAATACGTTGGTGGTAAAGAATAGTCTGCAGCTATAAAATGTTCTGTTGATGTAGATTTCTTTATTTTTTATAAAATCCAGCACAGTAGGTTATTGCGAAAACTTTTTTTTGCAAAAGAATGTTGCTTCCTTTAAAAATCTACCAAGACCTAGTCGTCACCCAAGTGAAAGTGAATAAATATATGGGGTGAACCGGTTCGCGTTCACGATTTTCAGAAAGTGCAGAAGTCGTTTGCCGTATAAAAAATATGTATACAAACCAGAAGCAGAGTATGCTGGATCATGGCTTAAAGTAGTGTAGTTTTTTTCTCAAGGTTGTTTGCCGACTTGTGTTGTTGCTTTTGCTGATATTGATACACTTTTCCTTTCTTGTATTCTTTCTAATATTTCAATAAGACACGGGCACAAGTTACATAAAAACGGGGTCTATTTTCATTTGTTTGCTTTCCTTTTTTACGTTACATTAGGACGTCTCTCGTTTTTTTCTTCCTATTTATTTTTGGTGGTGGTTGGCGGGTGATAGTAGCTTTTGGCCTGGCTTATTTTGTTGCTTATGAAGAAACAGCGGTTGGTCTCTCAGCGGCAGCGACACAGTAGAAGAAATGCTTCCCACGGCATATAATAATAGTAATGATGACAATATCTTGAGTTGCCGATCTTTGTATTTTTTATGGTTGCTTGTCTAAAAAATGGGTGAGGACGAGTAGACAACACGTTTTGGCGACATTTTGTTGCAATATACTAATCAAACATGTGGCGCATTCTATTACATGCTTTTTTGCTTATATTTTTGTCGGTGTTTCCGAATTGACTGTTAGATAATGTTTTTTGCTATTTTCATCGCTTTATACGTCAGCGTTTTGATGATTTATGGGTTTGACAATAAATAATAATTGTATTTTTAAGCACTTTGTCATTGTTCAGAACATTGATATTGCATTAAAATTACTGAAAATGGGGGCGCCAAGAACGGACGAGCCGATTACATTGACTAAAAATATTCGTTTGTGGCTTTCCTTGAAAAACTATATAATTACACGGATCACTACTTGTTAAATATTGACAATTTAAATGGTTCGTTTCGAAAAAATAATGGTGTTTTTCTTCCTGTTATTTAGTTGAATGTTCAAACTTTTAAAAACTAATATGTAATTTAGTTCCGCGTTACATGGTATTTACCTTTCTTTCTTTACTGGTGTAAAATTAGCAATGGTTAAACTGTTGTTTATTTTATACCTCCGGATACTTATTTGAAAAGACTATTCTTTTAAGCTTTTCAACTTCAAACATTTCTTATTTTTTAAATTCAAAAACTTTACAAAATGAAGTATACAAATACAACACTCAACTGCATTTGAAAATAACCTTCCGGACAACAGACTAATGCAAGCTCTTAATCTATAATTATTATAACAGATAAGAGGAGAAAGTTGTTTTCCTTTTTGTTTGTTGTTTCTTTTACAAAAACAACTCTTTTCTTGAAGTGCGTGCAATTGCATGCCCAATGATGATGATACTTCCAATTATTCTACTGAAACTTTAGGCAGTTGAGTTTGTTTTTTAAAAACAAGGAAGAAGAACAAGCAGAGCTTGGAACATGGAAACTTAGACAATACCAATAATATTTATCATAACTATTATTATTTTTCCCAAGAAAAGCTGTATCTGTTTGCCTTAACAAAAAGCCTTAACAAATTTGGCTTTTGGCTCTAGAGATAATACATGAGAACAATGCGAAATAAGTTGAATAAGGAAACCGTACAAAAAATAATGCTTTGGGCTGGCAAGACTTTCCCTTGCGCAAGAAGGTTTTTACATTTACAATAGATTATTATATAGGAAAACGTTCCCTTTTCTTATAGACAATGATGTTTTTATCCACAGAAAACCTTATAATTTACTTAGAACAATGATTCTATCTATATCTATCTAATGTACAAGAAAGAGAAAGACACACACACTTATATTATTTCATACACACACCATTTGTTTGGCTTTGAACAAAGTGACATTTGTTCGTTGCTATTTGTTAGTTGAGTTTGAGAGTCGATTGGAAATATTGCAAAAGTACATATACGAGATACCTTTCTCTTCTGATGATGCAAACAAGTAGCTTAGTCAGCATTGAAATGGGAATTATTGACAAAAGGATTACAGTGACTTTGTATCTGGGAAATCATGTGGCCAATTTTGATGTCTTTATGTGACTACAAGGTAGCTGGAAATGAGAATAAACCAATTTTTGGACGATGTTACATAGGATGGTAGTATGATGGCGGTGAACAGTAATATCATACATTACAACGCAACATAGCAAATAATTCGTCTATATAAAAAATATATAGCTATTATGCTTTTATACTAAAACTGGAGAAATGTTACATAAATAGCTAAGGTATTTTTCGGTAATAGCCTTTTGAGCTCTGTCAGTATTTGAGGTTTTATATGAGGCTATTTCATTGAATGTGTTTGAAATTAAGTGGAAATGTGATAAGAAATAAAAGACTTTCTATATCTCCTCCGTCTTTTTCTCACTAATATACTATACGACTATAGTAAAGTAGATGAAGAAAAGCTTCATTAAAATTACTAATGTGAGGTAACAAGATAGATAGATTTAGGTATAGGTTTTTACATTACCATTTCTCTATTCCATATATTAATTCATGGCCGTCCGTGTTTCTTGCTTTCTCCGATGAAGAAAATGCTTTCATAAAAGCATTATAACTTTCACCACAGGAGGGAAGGATTTAGGGGAAAACAAAAAAGAATATTTTCTCTCAATGCATTTTAGTGGAATATTTTTAATGTCCTTCTTCAAGTTTAAGTTCTATATGTTTCACACATATTATTATTACTGTAGCATTTACTCATTCTCAAATCTTGTTTTTTTGGCTTGTTGTATTTTGCTAACGTGCTAAAATTGTAATAAAAAACATTTGGTTGGCTGCATTTATATATTTTTTTTGCGTTGGTTGGACGCTGACTGAGTGAATTAGTGACGCAAGAGTACAGACGAAATGCATGTGTATACACGTTTGTTGTTGGGAGAGTGAAAGGATTCCGGAACATGAGATAATGATTATTAAGCAATCCCAACTTCCGGACTTGGCAACACCATAACATCTATATATTTATTTTCTCTTCTTCATCCAGTAGTAAAAAATAATGTAAAAAGCGTATCGTCGTAAGTATCTTTTAGTATAAGCACATTAGAATCATATCCATAAAAACCGGATGATGGGAAGAACGGGAGAAACTTGTGAAGTTATTTTATTTTTTTCGCGGAGGAAGAAGGAGGTGGTGGTTTTATATATAGAGCTCTGATAAAGATAAAATTGCATCTAGTCACGACTCGACGACGACGAGAATACAGTGTGACGTTTATCTCTTGAGCATGTGAAGATGCATAGATGCAAATATATATAGACGTTGGTAGTTGATAGTGGCGGCGTCAAAGACAGGTAATAATTTTATTATGTTCATGAACATGATTGCCACTTACTCTCCATACATTTATTATCCATTTACACAATTTACCATATGTGTTCTACTTGTCCTTCTACATAATCTACTTTTTTCTCTTTTTATTATACACACACCATATAAAGATAAAACTGTATTGGTAGAGAGGTAAAAAATAAAGATAAATTATTATAGCACTGAAAATTGTTTTGTTTTTTCAGACGATTGTTTGTTATTTGGAACAATTTATTTGGATTTTTTATGCCTTCACATAGTATATAACTTGATGATGATGATAAGTGTGTATGATGACTGCAGTTGAATTTTTCATTTTTTTCGCACAATTTCAGCCTTCCCAGTTTTTACTATCTTTCCAGCTACTTCTCGCGAGTAAACGGGGTTATGCATGTTTATAAATCCCATTCACAAAAAGAAATGCTCAAGTTTTTGTTGTTGTTGAATAAAGGGTTAGTCATGCGTTATGTACATGATGCATATAAAAGATGAGTAAGAGGTGCTGAGTGAGTCTGAGAGTTTGAAGCTGGAAAGAGGATCATGTTGATGATGATAATGATGGTAATAGGAGCATATTGTACTCTAGAACCGGTAGAGTGTTAAGAAGAAGTATACAAAAGAACTCCATACATTTTTATTTTTACTTTCTCCACCGTCAACAATAACAGTATGTGTAATTCACACCACTATAAAGTTTTCACGTTTTTTGTTTGTTTTTGCTGTCGTTTATAAGTTTAAATATAACTGAAATAAAATCCCCCTTCTTTGCTGTATGAAAAACACTTCATTTATTTTCCGACCGTTGTCAACTGTTAGCAATTTTCGGTTAATATAAAATACGATGAACATAAACATGAACACGTACGAACCATCATCGCAAAAAATATAACGGCGTTTTTGTATATTATTTACAGCTTGGTTGAAAGGACAATATAACGCTGAGCATCATCAAGTGAGTATGTTTCTATTGCTTTCTCTCATACAGCATGGTATAGTGTCGGTACAAGTAAAAGTGAAAGTTGACGGGCAGAACAATTTTTTAAGCCCAGCTGTGTACAGAGCTCCACTACTCGAGTTCTAGTACCCGATATATAATATTTTATCAGAAGAAGAGGATGAAAAGACAATCAAAGAAATATGAAACTGACAGGATGACAATGAGAGTTTTTTGTTAGGTAAATAGATTATTTATAGTTAGCTTCCTCCTTTTCTCCTCCTCTTTTTTAATAGTTTCCTTTACTGAGAGGTAGTTTAGTAGATAGTTCGTTTGTTGTTTATTTATTTATTTTTCTTTAGCGTTGAATTGAACCAGAGGGAGAATATAATACGGAATGGCAATATAATATATTAATGTAGAAATTCCACTGGTTCCCCTACACCAAACTTGAAAAATATATGTGTATACTTGTTCCTTTCATTTAAGTTTTATTTAGTGATAGGCGACGATAGACGATCACAATAAAACTGTACAAGAGTTTGTGCTTCAGCCTTCAGAGCTCACAGTTTGTATAGTAAGTAGTCAGCCAATTTAAACAAAAGGCTTGGGTTTTCTCTCTGTGTCTAATATTTCATGCCTGTTAAGTTTAAGAGGGAGTCTCTCATAACAAGTCACTTTTCTTCTTTTTGTATTTATGTGTGTGTGTATGTGTGACTTGCTTAAATAAATAAGCTGGCAAATTTATTATGCATTATAATTTTCTCCTCTGGTAAATAATTTATTGTATGGCTTCCATCATCACGCTGGTTTATTATCATTTTTCTTTTGTTATTTTGTGTTAAATAAGCTGATATACATAACTCACAAAACTTTTTGTTATTATTATTATTGTTAATTCTTTTTTATGTTGCAGTTGCAGCACTGATGGTAGTTGGTAGTGAAATGTAGCGATAATTACGTTAAAGATTTTTATAAAGCTTAAGTCAGTAAGCAGGTTAATGTGGTTAAAGTTAATTGGATATTTTTTTATGCAGCGGCCTTGTCCTTTTTTGTTGGAGGATTCCAAAGAAAATGTTTCTCTTTTGTTTTTTGTAACGTAAAAGTATTCAGTTACAAATGGAGTGTGTTAGTTTCAAGGAGAAAGCATAGAGATGATGCGCTTAGCTTGGGCTTGAAGTTGGTTTTGTTTTCGCTTGCATTTGACAATAAAAACAGCAACAATAACAACAGGTTATATACAGCTGGACGATAATGATTTTTTTCGGGGGGTTCGGGTTAGAGCTGTCTTCGTGTGTACGCGTTAGATTATCACTTTGAATACTTGTTTTTGTTTTTCAATGGGTTAATATATAACAGCATATTATATATTTTGTTTGGCGTAGAACTCCAGATTTTTTCTCTCTCAGAAATTACTAAATTCGGCAGTATGTTGGGAAAAAACAACAACAAGGCCAACCGAAACCAGAGGAAATAGAAGGATAATATACATTTCTTTCGCTGTTGCTTGTTTTTCCTTCAAAAAAATAATAGATTTTCTTTCTTGTCAAATGTGTATTTTAGTAGTGTGTGGGCTTTCCTTTTTTATATGCATGTACACAATAACAACACATTCGCGGAAAACAAGGAAGCGAAAGAGAAAGAGAGAGTTTCGTTTCGGAGGACCAGAGAAGGACTGACTTGGCTCACGGCCCGTGTCGGCTTTCATGTTCAGTTTTGTGCAACTTTTTGTCAGTCAGGCAAGCAGGCAGGCAAGGAGGGAGAAAGCTTGTGAAAGCAGTGATCCTACATATTGCTACTGGTTGGTGTGTAGTGTGCTGTGTTGTAGGCGATGCGAGGATGCTCCTTGTTTAAAAAACAGTGAGGAACAAGTGCGAGCGCTGAGCTCTGGAAACTGGGATAGTAGATAGTACTAGTAGAAAAGAGGAAAGGCAGGGAAGGCGAAAACGTGGCCTGGTGAAAGTGCATGCCAGCTTACGAGAGAAAATAAAATGCATGTTCGCTTCTAAAAAGCTCAACGGCTCAACGTTCAGTTTTTTGAAGGTTTTTTCTCGTCTGTCTATTCACTTTTTTTGCTTTGCTGCTTGGTAGATATGTCGACTCGACATCGACACATCACATCGTTGACTTGATGTTAGCATACCTCCTTAAGTTCTTCAACAAGAAGGAAGAAAGTAAAATGCTATGATAATATTGCATGCTGGATTTTTTAAAAGGAAAATGCAAGTGATCGAGATACAAAATTGAGGAAAGGTTTTGAATATATGATTTTTTATATTGTTTTTGCAGATTCAGAAATAATCACAGGGAAAAATGTTATCTTGGTATTTTTAAAAGGTATAAATTGAAGTTAGAATTTGATTAAAACTCTTTTCTTTGTCTATTTCTCCTACAAAAAGAAAATATTTGTCTTTCTGCATAAATGAATTTTGTGTAGCGTATTAAGCATCTAAATGGCTGATTAAGTGCAACATAGATTAACAGAATACTCTAATGTCAGTGTATATGGTATGGTAATTTAATGTGTTCATTTATACGACGTAAAAAGGGATGATCTTTTAGGCTTACAAACTTGTACTCTAATAATGATACAAAACATCAAAAGAAATTTATTCTTCTAAACCATATGCTTTCCCATTCCCAGTACATTTTCGTCCATAATAATAAAGCCGTAAAATTTCCATAAATTCACATTTACTCCGTGATCTTTACTTACACCTAATTTTCTCCAAAAATATCTTTGGCAAAAGCACATCTACAAATTTTCGTACAATATATTTGCAAGATGAAAACAAGAACAAAAAATGTTAACCACTTTATCCACCACACACACACACA
>JAQFYG010001067.1:0-21575 GCA_034694325.1 Entomobrya corticalis
TTGAGACGTATGAAATGATTTTGTGTGTTTACTTACATCAGATCAAAATCAGATGACTGGAGACTGGAAACAACTCATTGGCAACTGGATAAATTGGATAATACCAGCGAAGCAAAACTTTGACTTATTGTTCAGCTCAAGTTTGGCTGGGATCATGAGAAAAGTCATTAAACTTAATTGCAGGCAGCTCCAGGTGTGAACGCGGCCAATAAGACATAAAAGGGTATTTCAAATTTCAAATTTACTTAATATTTACCATATTTACCAATCACAACCCTATGAGACAGTAAGTGCACCATCAATACCATCAAATTTCTCCAACTGACAGAAATCGTTTCATTCTCACAGGTCAATGGTCACAAATTGTGTGTAAAGGATATACATTTACTATCTGAACTACAAGGTACTTAATGTTTTAAATAAAATGAGTTTACTAAGCTGTTGGCTCATAAATTAACTAATCATGGGGGACTTGATAATGGTTCCTTCTTTCTTTTTGTAGAATTGCCTCTTTTCAGGACAGTATAACCATTGAGTCTCGGGCAAATCGGACATCATTTAGCTAAAAATTAATGTCAGAAGTGGAGAAGTGGTTTGAAGAATTTTGTTTTTGGTTCAGATCACTCTTTGCAGAAGGAATGCAAGGGTTGCAGGTATGATATGATATGACTTATGCCAATCCCAGTGGGTTTATAGCTTGACAAATCTACTTTTAAATATTTAATTTAACTTTGTTTCATGTATGTTTGTTTAAAAAATATTGTACAGGATATTTTCGTCGCTGGTGGTCAGTACATCACGCCTGTCATCAAAGGGTTGTTAGATGTCACAGTTGGTATTTTACCAAAAGGTGCGAACTCTAAAACCAAGGAAGTGAAAAACTCAAGCTCGTCTAAAGCCATTGCAAACGGTACACCCGGTGGAGGATTGAGTTTCAACAGAAATGTCGTTAGGTTGGCAGGTTTGTCGGGGGCACTGGCAGTTGGATTGGGGGCTTATGGAGCACATGTAGTTATGACTAATCCGGACGTTCCAGATGAACAAAAGATTTCATTTAGGACAGCTAATTTGTATCATTTCATTGGTACGGGCGGACTCATAGCAGCATCGCTTGGGCGATTCCCCAAAGTGGTAAGGTTAAAAAAGAAAATGAAGATTTTCATTCCTGAAATAATACATTTGCCACAATTATTATTTTCTTTGTTTTTAATCTGTCCAGTCTGGCTTACTGATGACTACAGGATCCGTATTATTTTGTGGATCATGTTACTATCACGGACTAACAGGAGACCCTAAAATCAAAAAGTTTGCTCCTATCGGTGGCGTGACTCTAATTGTAGCATGGCTTTCGTTAGTTTTATAAGCATATTTGTATTGCGTTGCGTTTCATTACAAAGAAAACTGGTCGCTATTGTAGTATGCTTTCTCGAATACTTGGCAATACTAGTTATGCAGTGAAGTATAAAGAAAATTCTCAAATTGAGCAATCGCTATGATTAGTAAAACAAGCATTTGTATATGCCCACATTCTGAAGAGAAACTTAATTTTTTGTTCCGCAAAAGCCGCAAGTTCGTGGTAGACTATTGATGATAAAGTATTGTGTGTTATATGTTGTTAACTTTATTTTCGGTAATTAGAACGATAATTCAAATAATTTGTGATTAAATACATAACCTTCTAATATTAAATTGTTTGTTTTATGAAGGACCACATTGAAGTTCAAAATGTTAAAATGAATATGATATAACAGTGTCAGTTTACAGTTATCGAAGAATTTCATTGGAAATCTGAACCCCCTATTTCTCAATCATTAGAAAGTTGTGTATGTAAATATGAAAGATTTGCTTGTAATATCAGTGTCAATAATTCTAAGAAAACGATGGTCTGAGGTTAGATGATGTCATGTTGACGATACAGACGCAGACGAAATGAATAAATAGTAGGAAATATACATAAACATTTTTGTGGAAATCCTGATTCATTAATTTTTTAAATCATCTGACGTGAACAACATCTTTTATTATGAGAGATTGTGAGATTCAAGTTAAATATTTTTGTGTTTTTGTTTTCTGGCATTTTTTCTAATTGCTAATGATTTTTGGTAAAATCAACTCGATTACTCAATGATTCTAAAAAGATTTATTCCCGATAAAAAATTATAATATTATTATTATCTCGAATATTTTGCAGAAACGTGATAAATGCATTTCACATACATAAACAGATTTCTGCGATGAATCTTTAAATTACTGGAATAGGGTTACATGTAATTAAGTTGATGACAATCTCAATCTTATCTATGACATTTGCCTAAATATGTGAAGGAATGAAATTATCAATTTATGTCACCCAAATTGATTGCCATAAAGGTGAGTACTTGTATTTATTAGTCATGCCATTTCTGGATAAAAATAACCAATAACTAAAAATGCACAAAGTCATGTATTCGAGTGATGAATCAACTTGTATCTGTCAATCATTTGCATAATGAAAAAATTCATATTGTCACCCGAATGTGTACTGTTAGAACCATAACATTTGATTTTGATCATGCACCATGGGTTGAGATATTGACGTTTCAAGTATGAATCAAGATTAAAATAAAACTGGAAAAATTCATAACGGTGAGATTATAAATTGTCACTCAAATTATTCTGTTATAATTGAAAAGCAGAATGTTATTTTCGGCATTTCACGAAAATAAGAGATTTATTTTGTACTAGTTGAAAGTTTAATACACCCAATCACCAACAAAATACATCACTGCATACAAAACATAAAAATATGCACCAATGGCGCAAACAGATCAATCAATCAATCGGCCCAGGCATATGTCAATCATGATATTTATAAAATTGACTTGATTCAACATGTACTAATTGTGTCACACTCGTTAAAATTCACATATTATCATCGCACCTTTTCGAGATAGTAGCGTAATTTACTTTTTGTGTTTCCTACTACAAATTTACAAATTTTGTCTGCTGCTAAACAAGAGTATTCAAAAATTTCAAGAAATCCAGATTGCATCTGCATTTTTCTTGAAGAAAAACATGAATAATTATTACTGCCCATTTGAAAACAATTTCATAAATTTGTTCTTTTAAAAAATGCACGTATGATCGTGACCGATGATCGTCACGCGTGGCTACTTTTTTACATCACATAGCAAAAAGCACTGAATAGTTTTACAGCATCAATGACACAAACACAAAGGATTCGTGTGCAAAACCATGTGCATGCTTTGATGTAAACTTGTTGTGATAAACGTTTATTCGGAAAGATTCTGAAATATTCATGTTCTAGTGAAAATGGAAATGAACTCAACCACCACCTCACCACAAACCGTAAATACAGATGCCAAACACAAGCTACCCAGATATATTGCATGTCGGAATGGAAAATAAGCGCCAGCGTCACCACTTCAGAGTGTCAAAGTAGCTTAATTATGATTGTATTTTTTTTGCAAATGACAAAATGCGGTACTCACCACGATGATGTTGCATCATGTTGGTCAACTGACAACTGACAACATAAATCCATCTATATCAGAATGCTGGAAAGCTTAAATACAGCTCCCACTTGTCGTGAAGTTACCATTTCCCAACGTGATTTCTTTGGGCACTCTACGCTTTGAACTGTGCAGCTTACAATGAAGAGTTTTACGCTTCTTGGCTTGGCCCTGATGGGCTGCCTAGCTATTGGGGAATGTAGATACTACAGCTCATCAAATGTAAGTTTTTTTAGATTTTTGAAATATTGAAAAATTATATGATTATATTTAAAAATTAATTTTCAACAGAGTTCCACTGACCAGGGAAATGAAATGTGGATTTCAGCCGTTGAGCACGGTATTGCCTCATTTCATGGTAATCCAAATGACTATCAAGTCTACCGTAACGTAAAGGATTTTGGATGTGCTGGAGATGGCATTGCCGACGACACCGCATGTATCAATACGGCTATTTCATCAGGGGCAAGGTGTGGTGACGGTTGTGGAAGCTCTACCATACTGCCGGCCCTCATCTATTTCCCATCTGGAAAATATCGTGTTTCATCGCCAATCATCATGTACTATGTATGTCTTCAAATTCTGTCAATTTACTTAACATTATCTTGAGAATGTGTCTAACCAAATGAATGGGTTCTTTCTGTTAGTACTCTCAACTCGTGGGTAATGCAAATGATCCTCCGACCATTGTTGCAGGTTTGTCAACTTACAACATAAATCCTTAAATATGAATATACAATATATACAACATACAATATAAATATGAATGAATATTGAATATGACAGCCCCAAGCTTCCAGGGAATGGCCATACTCGACTCAAACCCTTACGGCAGCAACGGATACAATTGGTACACCAATCAAAACAATTTTTTTAGGCAAGTCAGGAACTTTATCTTGGACACTACAGGTTGGTTTGTTTGTAAATAAATGATATTTGTCTGTCATAACTCATATTTTCCTCTTTTTACATTGCTAGACTTATTATCTGAAAATATGTCAAACAATGTATTAAATGGATGTTCGCATATATGGAATTGTACAGTGGAGTACAAATTGTAACTGATAAATCATATAATCATTTAAATGATGCTGGATTTGAATCTGAACAGAAACTCCAAGCACAGCCACCACCACCGGAATCCATTGGCAAGTCGCACAGGCTACAAGTCTTGTAAACATTGAGTTCAAAATGACTGTTGGATCTAACCATCAAGGTATTTGGATGGAAAACGGAAGCGGTGGATTCATGTCTGATTTGAAATTCGTAGGAGGAAAATTCGGTATGTGGGTGGGTAACCAACAATTTCTTTCTATGAGGATGTCCTTTGATAGATGCGATACTGCCATTTTCATTTTATGGGTAAGAAAAATGCATTATCACTATACCACTGGAGTAAAAAGGGGCATTAAGAGACAACAATAACTTTCATGATTGTATTTCTGACAGAATTGGCAATGGTCCTTCAAAAGTATTTCCATCACCAACTCCAGAATCGGCATTGATATGTCACAGGAAGGTGGTGAAGGTATCCGCAGTGGCATCGGCTCAGTACTTTTGTTGGATTCAACAATTTCTGATACCCAAACTGGAGTGCTTCTCAACTCTGCTCCACTTCCATCCGCAAACGATGTTTCAAACTCTCTCCTTTTGGATAACGTACGACTTGTTAACACTCCAGTTGCCGTTGCAGCCCTTACGGGAGAAACCATGTTGTCTGGTGGCACCACCACTATTGCTTCCTTTGGCCGTGGCTCTAGGTACACTGATGCCAGTGGAACTGCACAATACGTCATGAGTGACCTCCCCGCAGTTCAAAAGGACGGTAGCTTGTTGGACGGCGAAGGAAAATTCTTTGAAAAGACAAGGCCCCAATATGAGCAGCTCTCTGCGAACGACTTTGCTTCAGTTAAAGGTAAATAATGCAAAGAATACTGTAATCAATGAAATATGAACAAAATTTATAGCTGATTTTTTCGTTCTAATGTAGCCGCTGGTGCTCGAGGAGATGGAAGAACTGATGACTCTGACGCTATTCAACAGGTCATCAACCAAAATGTCAACGGAAAAGTAGTATATTTTCCCTCTGGAACATACATTATTGGCAAGACCATCAAGGTTCCTCCTGGTACCAGAATGATTGGTGAAATCTGGTCTGTTCTCATGGCTGGAGGATCCGTCTTCCAAGACCAAAACAACCCCGCACCCATGCTTCAAGTTGGTGAGCCAGGTCAAACCGGCACAGTAGAAATCTCTGACTTTATGTTCTCCACCAAGGGAGCTCAACCTGGTGCCGTCCTTGTTCAGTGGAACTTGAAGGGATCCTCACCAGGTGCCGCAATGATGCACGATGCTCACTTCAGAGTCGGAGGTTTCGCTGGCTCAGAGTTGCAAGTTCAACAATGTCCCAAAGGACAAAGTGCTGTTCCTCAATGCATCGGTGCCCACACCCTCCTCCACATCACCCAGTCAGGATCTGCATACATGGAGAACGTTTGGGCATGGACTGGTGGGTATTTAAAGTATTTTAGTAAATTATGCAGGGTTATATCGTCATTGCTTGCAATTTTACCCAATGAATTTATTTTAAATGCAATCAACACCAATAGGTGACCATGACTTGGACAATCATGTACAACAAGGACAAATTTCAATCTACACCGGCAGGGGTGTTTTGATCGAATCAAACCCCGGCCCTGTCTGGCTTTACGGTATCCAGTCGGAACACAACGTTTTTTACCAATATCAGCTAAATAATGCCCGAAATGTGTTCATGACCATGATCCAATCTGAGACACCATATTGGCAACCTGGACCACCAGCCCCACAACCATTCAACCCAAGCACTCAGCTTGATGATCCTGATTACCGTCATTGCAACGGCAGACCACAATGCGAAATGAGCTATTCAATCAATGCCAAACGATCCAGCAATGTTTATTTATACGGAGCCGGCATGTACAACTTTTTCTACAACTACGACCAAACCTGTCTAAATACGGAGAACTGTCAAGATAGCATGGTCAATTTGGAAGGAAACAGCAATTTTTACATGTTTAATGCCAATAGTAAGGCATCTACCAACATTGTAGTACGCTCCAACACTGAGGTACTAGCAAGACAGGCTGATAACAAAAACGGCTTCTGTCAATCCATCAACGCTTTTTTGGTTGAAGCATAAGTTCAAAATATTATTCCACTGTATTAATTACATACGCACTTTAATAAGTACATTGAAATAAATACAGCTATAGTTTTGGTAAAGAATAAGGTTTTTGTCACAACTGTACCTTGCAAATGTACCTACATAAAAACTTTACCGTTGTATTTTATGTTATCATATTTTGAAATTTGTTTCATTTCACAGACAGAATATTCTTTGCAAATTCTGATAAGCAAGCATATACGTAGTAAGTAGTACATCCCACACATTTTCTCGAGTCTGAATAAAATGATAACAATAATAGTATTATTTTTTAAATGTATTACCTCTGATCCATCCATCCATCATGATGTAAGCGCAAGCCAGGCGAAATCAGAAGAGCACTTCAGACAACGTCGGAATTTCATATTCTGTTGCTGTTCTGTACAATAATAGGCGTATAATGGATAGCAAACAACAGCACACGTCCAACGTCGAATAGAACACGACGCATTTACATCACGGTCATTAGTACACCATCAACTATCATCGTCATCAAATAAAAAAGAAAAAAGCAACGAGTTTTTCCTCTCTTTTGCTTTACTTGTCATACAATGCCGAATAATAATGTGAAAAGCTAACAATAGGACAGCAGCACAGTCTTGTGCTCGCCATTGCACCTCTGGGCATTTTTCATTCTATTTTTCTTCAAAGTTTATCGAACGAAATACCAATTCCTTTGTGCTCAGTGTTGTTACCTTTTATTGATGGTTTAGCATTTTTCTTGTAATGTTCTTTTATTTGCAAGTTGCCCATGTGAGCAAGACAAAATCTGATCTGACAATAAGAAGAGGGGCTTGACCATAATGACTAATGAGTACACAGCACAGCACCCGAAACAGTATTCTTTGTTGTATGAAAAGACTACAAAACTAGAATGTAATATGTAGCAGGTACAAAAGGTACAGCACTACCTGCTTACAGCCATATTTTCAAGAAAATGAGATATTAGTCTTCGTACTGCATACTTTATAAGATTCCATTTTTTCTAAAGATTTCGTGTCTGGTCAGTACCCAAATCCGAGGAGGCGTACACACGATAAAGTGAACTAGCCAAACAAAATCTCTTGTTTCCTTTTTAACTTGTTGGACAACTTACCAACTTGAAGGTTATAATCATGCTCTGCTTATAACTCTAACTTTGAATGGATATTTTCAACCTGGCTGTAAAACTTGCTTTCGCCGTATTGGAAGAAAAAAGGAGAGTGTCTATCAGCTTTTCTTTAAAAATCTATTACATGATCTAGTCGTATCCCTATTACAATTACATATTGCATATATTTTAATTTAAGCTTAGATTTTAAACTTTAAACATTAGCAATATGTTTTCTCACTCATATAGAAATTTGACTTTGCATTGTTGCATTGTATACTATAACCAAAATTCATATTTTCTGAACTCATCTTCGAATTGATTAACGTCCACAATATACAAGATAAAGAAACATAAATATTTGAGATAGATAAATAAAAACCTGCATGAGACCCCATTAACCAATCAGGGATTCATTACACAAGCTATTCAATAAAATTCATTGTTGATGGTAATGATACCTGATCTGATCTATAAAGTTGGTTGATTGCTTCCAGGCTTTATTGACTAATTTAGCAGGACCCAGGCAAACAATTAAAACGCATCATTAATATCGCAATTTTGATGGAATATTATCTATTGTGAAAGCATTGATTTAAACAAACAAGCAGCACTGTGTGCAATAATTCAATGCAGAGTTGGCTCATTAACTCCCTTCATGCAAAAGAGTTGGATGTCGACTTTTATATTAATCTCTCGCTCGGTATCCAAACAAACAAGTCAAGGCAATCGATAAAATATTTAAACATTCTGATTTTGGATAACCTGTATCATGTTGATTTAACTATTCAGCTCGGACTCGACAAGTTTATCATAATTAATTTCTGAAATAAAAAAACATTGGGATTTCTGATATGAGTTCATTTTAAAAATAACAAAATAAATGGTACAAAATAATTGAAATACTTAAAAGCAAACTTGCCATGTTCAAACAGAACAGAGAAAAATACTCTACTCATCTGCCTGCATGCACAGAGACGAAAAAGTCATGTGAAAATTGTGAAATGCCAGTTTTACTTTTCATTGTACCATTTGTATTCGTATATCGAAAAATAATAGGCATCACATCAGACACCCGTCTGACGTTTCTTTGACTGTAATGAATACTTTTTGGTTCACGTATACAAAAATGTTCACTTATTTTGCTGTTTGTTACTCCCACTAAACACCTTCAACGATGAAGATGGCAAGATGAAAAAGAGGGTTTTTTTGGAGTTTGAAAGAAAATTTTGACACACACCAAAAAGCAAAAAATGAGACGAGAATAATACTACAGAAAAATAAAGAAAAGAAAGATTGACTGAAGAAGGGTGAAAAAAGAAGAAAATAATTTTTTACGCCCATATCCATCCGTCCGCCCTACGAAATTGGCACTCATTTGTCTCATTTATTTTTCAATTCTCATCATTTTGAGAAAGTGGCAATGTCAGAGTCAAACGTGAAGGAAGTAACGAAGGTCTTTATTAAGATATAAATTCTTATATATAAAAAATATGATTTTCTTTTTTAGAGTTATACATGGTCTTTCAACGCCAAAATTAACTGCTACACTATAAAAATTTGTTTTAAAATTTAACACACGGCCTACCAGCAAAGTAATTGTTAAATTTGAAGGTAAGCTGTACACAAAAGCATTTAGGTACACACACCACCTTTATTTTCTGCCTAAGCTACTATATGGGATGGAGATGAGCTTGCACATTTCATTTTGTTCATGTTTTCCTTATTGTAGAATATTATTACATTATTAAAAACCATCGTAAATATTTTTTACCCTGTGAGTCTTCATGTGTATCTCCTCCTATCATCTTTCCCCATTTCGTTATATAGCAAATGTAAAATAAAATATGTTTTTGTCTACATTATCTGGGAAGAATAGTTAGCAAATCTAAATATGTGCATATCTTTCGTTATATTATTTTAAGAGAAATTGGGATAATAATGATTCTATAAAGCAGAATGAATAAGTGTAATTACTTCCGCTCCACAATTTCTTGAAAATTTAAACACTACCAAAACCTAGTTTCTTTTTGCTTATGCACAAATGATAAACCTAAAAAAATGAATTTCATGCAAATACATTTCGCCAAATAAGACCATTACGGGCAGGGTACGTCCAAACAAGAGCCCAAGGATCAACCTTTAAAAGAATCGAACCTTTCTTAAATTATTTAAAGTCGTTGGCTAAAATAGCATCGATAACTGCTGTCGTGCGTGAGTAAGACAAATCTGTGCAAAAAACATTGAGTAAATCATCCAAGAATTGTACATTTATTTTGCCAACCCCGCAGCTTCTTCATTTTAAGATTCCTATCAATGACTTTTGATTACATTCTATTCAATGCAAATGAGGAGACGCCATCAATCAAGTAAAGATGGGCAAAAGCAAAATGATTGTACTTTGAGTTGTTTGAAAATTAACAATGATTGGAATTTGTAAATATTTTACTAGTAGTGTTTGTAGTTGGTGTACGTAAAGTACTGTTGAATTTATATGATAAAATTGCTGACACACAATGACCTCCCCTTTTTTCTTGTTCACTGGCAAAACATAAAGTTTGATTTTCATAATTCAACTGAAACGTATAGGCTAACCTAAAGCTTGAAACAGTAGGGTTTAAAGTAAATACTAGCCATATATTATAATTATAAAACGGCAAATGGAAATTATATAGTTACAAGTTTTGATATTATGCGCATTTGAACTTATAGAAGCTGACAGGTATTCTGAACAAAGATTGTTGACAATGATATGAACAACTATGAGTAGCATTTACCCTAAATTTAGATTTACTTGTTATAAATTTATTGTTTGAGCTTGAAGGCATACAAGTTTCAATTCAACTCAAGTTCAGCATATTTAGGCAACTTGAGAAACCTACAATACAATCAATTCAAACTTTTAAAATATGCAAGATAAATGAAAAAGTCATCGTTAGTTAGTTCTATTTTGTTGCTATTCTTGTCTGATTTGTAGAAACCGGAAAGGGTTGATTCATGTTTCAATCCAATCCAATTTATACTTTAAATAAATGAAACTGTGCTTCAATAATTTTTAAAGTCATCGAGTGTTCAGACACACGCACACAACAAGCCGAGATTCTGGTGCGGACAATGACACAACTTGCATAAATAAAAAAACCAATTCCATTGACAAACTATCAATAATCAAATCCAATCTAATCAAAAAAGGCAGTTACATCCACAGAGAATGACAGTTTTAAAAATTCACTTATCCATTTACATAAAGGGTTGACAAGGAAAGAAGACTGACGATGATGATGAGATGAGAAGTGAAAAAACTCAAATTTTGTTCACAATTCGGCGACCACTAGCTATATATAGCAAAGTGAACCATCATCTTTCCCATTAAGTGCTCTATTCGCAATAATAATTTTATCAAATTCATAAGAATATCTATCATCTATCATCAGTGACAAAAGATTGCTTCTTTCAGACCACCAGAGTGATTTTAAACTCAAAAGGAAAATCGACAACTTTGCATTGATTATAAAAATTAAACGAATATGGGTAAAAAATCATTCGATCAATGTTGTAGAAACGAACCAACTCATCATCCTCCTCATCTCGCTCAAGCATTAATCGATTTTCATGTCATATCTTTTTTTACAAAGATTACATGGACTTTTCTGCATGGTCAAAGTGTACTGTAAAGTATTTTTATACCCTTTCCGTCTCTAATTGGTGAAATAAAAGAGAAAATCCCAGCTTGATATATACTTTTTTCGCTTTAAAATGTGAGAAGTGTGATTTTCTTATACATTTAAGCTTTTTTATGAATATTATGGACAGACAATGACCAGTAAAGTTTTTTTTGTGGAAGTTGTGAATATAATTTCGATGTGAATGCATACATTCCTTATAAAATATTCCCAACAAATAACCTCCCAACTCCGAAACATAAATAATGCATAATATTTGACAAAGAAAGGATTTAGAAATGGCCGTCGGCTGAATTTGACTGATGATGTGTGTTCTCTTGTGTTCAGGTTGTTGTGTTGTTGATGTTGTTTTTTGTTATTGTCGTTGTTTGACCGTTCTGTGCAACATCAGGGTAAAAAACAAGCAAACGAACAGAGAAAAAAAGACGATTCCTGTTGGGCGAATGACTGGTAAAAGAAGGCAAAGGAATCGTCACAGAACAACACATGGATTTTCACTAATCACAAGAATAGAATAGAAAAAAAAGAGTTAAAAATAATTTTTGTCTCTTGAAGGCATATCTTTCGGAATCATACTTGGGTTTGTGTGTACGGAGTAAAGTCAGTGAAGAACTGTCGAGAAAAGATGAAAAATGAGTTTGGGAGCGTCAAATGGTTTTTTATTGATTAGTTTCATTTCCCTATGGGCTCTGCTCTGTCTATCTGCCACAGAGCATTGCCGTACAGCAATACAACATGCTTGCTATGCTTTCGCACACAGCGCTTGCCTTTTTCCCTTTCTTGTCACTCACTCTCTCAGAAAAGTCATTCAACAGAACAGAGCCAAGAGCTCTTCTCTCAAATTTTGTTTCAGTTTTTTATTTATTTCTGTACCTTTTTGGCCCTCCCTGTTTTTCCTTCCTTTCTTATTAATGTTCCATTGTGAATGTGGATAGATACTTACCTGATTTTTTTGAATAAGCAAATTGATGTCGACGTCTATTAATGCGTATACCTGTAACTTGGCATATATCATTGCTATTTTTGTACTTTTCTGTTTTTACAAACTCAAAGTAAAATGAGTCTTGCTTATTATCATGCAGTATGCATAAAAATATGATTTTGCGGGTGTATATGCCCTGTAAGCACATCACGTACGATTGACTTGAAACTTTGAAAAGAAAAAACGTACAATATTTGGGTGTGGCTTCACTATTGTCACATTCTTGAAAAATGTTTTGCTGTCAATGTACATGTACACTTGACGCCTCATAATTTAGCATTTCGTAGTAGTTTGCAATTTTGAAGAGACATTCAAAGTTTTTGTCAAAGATATCGACTTTGCAGTAGACATATGATGCATTGTACCTATATAACCGAACCTATTTATTTACATTACAAACAATCTTTCTTTCAATTTTCACTTTTGGCTATCTTTTCCCATGATTTTGAAAACTAGATACAAGTTTTTCTCCCCAAAAATCTTCAAAGATTCATTAACAGTGTATCCATTACACCTCCTTTTTGCAAGGTTGACTTTGATGAATTATG
This sequence comes from Entomobrya corticalis, assembly GCA_034694325.1. Classification (NCBI taxonomy): domain Eukaryota; kingdom Metazoa; phylum Arthropoda; class Collembola; order Entomobryomorpha; family Entomobryidae; genus Entomobrya; species Entomobrya corticalis. Next base: position 13,021 of record JAQFYG010001067.1, read on the forward strand.
ATTTTCAATCACTCACGCTTCCCTAAAAAGGTCTTTCACCCTTTGAAAATGAAACAAGCCGCTATGACTTGACCAGACAAACTACATTAGTGACAAGAATAGTGCTGATGGTTGCAATGATAAAGAAAAGAAAGAAGGTCACATGATGAGGTTGCCGCTTGCCCTTAGAAGAGCTGATGATTACTCTCTCTTGTTGATACTTAAACATGCGTGGCTTCATGCCAAAAAGGTGTCCCGATTCAGGTCCCAGTTCATGCATCACTGAAACTAAAATACAGGTATATTTAAAGATGATCCTTTCATTCATATTTTAAGGGATCACACACTTTAACAAGGTGGCATACACGCAGCATCCAAATTGTAATCGAATACTGTATGTAGTCGGTACGTTTATGTTGTTCCTTCGGTTGACTGATGATGATGAGCGAAAGGACAACCCAAATACCCTAGAAATGACGGTAGTACAATTTTAAGTTGGTTTATCAGACTATCCCTTTTGCTTTTTCTGTTCATTATCAGCCGACTTTTTTAATTTTTGACAAAAAGATCCCAGAAAAGCAACCCGATATGCCATTTGAAAGGGCTCAATTTCTTTTCGAAAAGCAAAAAAATCATCTTCCTTCAAAGTTCACAAAAATTATATAATGCTTTGGCAGGAAAAACAAGAGGAAGAAAGAGTTTTTGTCTCTTATTCTATGTACACAAATCATATAAGATCGGTATAAATAAAAAGAAAACTTTTTTCTCTCTAAAAATGTGAAAGAAAATCAATGATAATGGTAAAATAAACTGTGTAACGAACGGGTTTGTGGGTCGAAAGAAAGAGTTTGATTTGATTTTTTACATGCATCATGTCATTCTAAGGTTCACTGAGTCACACATTCCCACACAGCAAGTTTACTTTTAAACTTGTTGCTATCTTAAACCAATGGTAGTTTTTATATTTGTGAACAATTTCATATTTTTTACTTAATTTTACGGGAAATAGACATAAACCCGTTCGTTTAAGTTGAATGTTTTCTAGAAAAATCAAAAGTATAATTAATCATGTTTCATATCATTTCTCCTCATTGCGCATTGTCCAAGTGGACTTTTATACAAATTTAGAAACATGATTCAGTAAAAAGTAGATTAAAATTGATTTGGTGAAAAAACGGAGGAAAATCCATCAACATATATTACTTCTATTATAGGAACTTGAATTTATTTTTCAGGGGAATTGAGAATTGAGAACAAAAATTGTAATGATCAAAATTTTTGGATGGATGAAACGAAAGGGTTAAGCTGGTCTGGTGAATAGCACAGTTTTTTGGGCGTCCTTATTCATTCAAATTCTAGTTTTTTACGACGCACAAATTCTGATGACAGTGAGGTCAGCATTACGTTGCAAGATTCTTTCGTTCCCATAAAGTTCCACACATGTTAATGCACAAAAACATGTATTTTAGATATTGAAGCTTATTCGATCCTATTTCCCCTCAAAATTTCAATTACCAGATGAGAAGAAAGGGTTGTGAAAGGGTTACGTTGAGGCATGCATGTGAAGGGAATGCATGTCTGCATGAACGAACGGTAAATCCAATATGTACTACCTATCATGAAAAATAGTAAAAAAGTAAAGGGTTTAGAGCAAGTTAAGTACAAATAACATGCATAAAAAATCCAAGGACCATCTGCGACAGAGCTAGTAAAAAATCGAATTTAAAAATGTGTTTAAAAAGCTTGTGCAGGTTTTTATGAAAATTTTCATACAAAAAAAATTCATCCTTCTTCTACTGTATTTCATGCTTAAATTTTCATATATCAAAATCTGTGCTTGAAACACAACTCTAACCATAAATCATATAACTGGCAGTACACATAAAACAGAATAATATTTTCCCATAAAATGTTTGGTTCCATACTCTACAAATATTTTTCGTCACACGTTACATATTCCTACATATTATCTTCATTTTACTAATGCATTTCATTCAATTTTAGCAAAAAACCGAAGTGGACAGTTTTATTTTTGTTAAAAATAATAAAAATTCTTGTAATTTTTTGACCATCAATCCCAAACTGTGAAACTTTTATGAAGCGAAAACTGGAAATCGAAAAAATCGAACTTATCTACTTGGTGTGAAATTATTAAATGGGTGAGTAGCTTCGTTTGCAATATGCTCTCCTACATCCCTTATCCTATTTATTTCCTACACTCACTTTCAACCCGTTCCTTTTAAATCACTCTCTATTACATTAAAACTGTGTATCACTAGTTGTATTCCTATAAAAATACATTTCCATTACTAATGCATAATAGAAAATTCAGAATAGAAATCATTAATAATATAAAGCAGGAAGCACAAATGAAATATAAAAAACCAATGTGGTATATCAATAGATTTTTTCTGTTATCATTTCACGGTCTCACCGTGCATTCATAAAAGAAAATTTCGTGTGAATCTTAAGTAGTACACGACTCAATATGTAGGTTGGTCAGTTTTTATTTGCTCCGCCATTCCAGAAGTGGGTATAAAAATGCATTGTACTTTTGATTTGAATATATACGTATTGTTTTTAAAACTGGACAACCTGACAAGGATCAAATACAAAAATGACCATATAGTTGTACAAAATACAAATTTACATTTCTATATTCGTTTTCTATAAATAGCCAAATACTTCAATAGAAGTTGACCTAGAATATCAATAAAAATTCAACTTCAAAATATCAAATCAGTAATAAAAGCTATTATAAACCGGTAAATCTTAAATAAAGGAAACCGGACCCGACTGAACTATAGGGTATTCATATTAATATTTAGGACAATCAGAAGGACGTATACCTTTGAAAACCGTCTTCATACCCTACAATCCCTTGATGGCTACTGACCAGTAAAATGAACTTACCTATATGCATTTTTATGGTAGCTGAATAAATGATAGATTGACCATTGTTTGGTAAAATACTAAAAAGCAAACTTATTGTATTTACCTTGATCTTCTGGTGACTTTTAAATAATAGCAGATTATTCAAAATGGTCAATGCCTCTATTCTTTAGTCTATAAATGTAACGAAAACAATAAAAAGTACAAGATTTAATACACAACTGAACATATAGATCTGAATTAATCTTGACTGTATAAACCAAGTCATTTTATCGAATCAATGTTTACTTCAAACAGCTTTGTGGACGAAAAGCATATCTAGATAAAAGCAGAAAAGTAAATAAGTAGAAAGTGTTGAGGGGAAAATCCGGTTTAAGAAGTACGAAAAAGGGAAAGAAGATCACATTGCCCCAGGAAATCCCATTTGTGAATATTGGATTTTCATTTTACAAGACTTTCAAAAACAATTATTTGCACATTAAGCTTTTTAAATTCATAAATAAACTATAAGGCATATGTTCAATCAAATGCAACTTATTGTGGTTCAGTAATGTATCTGTTTGTCGTAAATAAGCAAGATTGAATTTGTTCTCCCATGTTTTAAAATTAACAGTGCTTTCCTTTGATTCAAATTCTGAACTGTTTTGTCAGATTTCAGGAAATTATTCGACTCCTTCGAGTAACGATGTTCTAGGTGTTATTAATTCAGTGCATTGTTGTCGTGTTTCCATCTTTAACAACAGATGCATATATTCTGCTTGTACAAACCATGATGATAAGTGATAACATTGAGCATTTAATGACAAGTTAATGATGTATTTATGAGAAAAAAGTACTGATTAAAGTCTACGATAAGTCTATCAACGTCAACATATTAAAATTAAATTTGGCTTACAAGATTTTTTAAAATAATGTTTCACATTGTCCTCTCAAACATGGAAAGATAGAGAATCTATAATCTCTCTCTGATCTTTTAGCAACTTGGTATTTTAATAATTTCTTCTATAAAGAAAGAGGAAGAAGCATTTTGCTTTGCTTATGCATTCATAACTTTTCTTTTTACATTGTTCCGATTCAAGAACATTTTTCCAACAAACTCTGGTAGTTGGAGTTGAAAAAGTAGAGGGATTACTCTTAAAATATGTACAATATGAATCTATTCTGGGCATTGTACGGGAAAGATTTTTATCTTTTTTCACTTTGCATCAATCAGCAACTGTCAGCCAGCATGTGATTACAAACTCAGAGAAAAACATAACGATTTAAAGTCATCATCTATGTTCACTTTTCATTATACGTGTATTATTATTATGTTTTCCATTTTGTGTTTGCTGCTAATAGCTTTAAATGCGTTTTCTTTAAAGTTTTGTCTTCAATAAAACATAAATTCTGTCTATTTGCAGCATCAGTTCACAGATAGAATTCACAGAACAAATTATCGCACTAAAGATAAAAAACTATAAAGAGGCAAAGACCAACTTCAATAATGAATTTAAAATATATATTTATAATGCAAAATGCCAAGTCTAATTCATACGCGCCATTTAAAGTAAAAAAATAAAACTTGCAAGCAAATTCTACATTTTAAAAGATATTTACTTACACGAAGAAGATCAGCGCGTAACAAAAGTAGATATGTATCGTGATATTTATTTCGACAATTCACTTGTGACTCGAGAGTACATTTACACACGTTCTATTTACTTTAAACTTTTCGGGCTCTCAACTTGTTAGTTGTTACCTCCACAAAACAACATTGGGTTCTCTTGTGTTATTCAGTTGGCATGAATAAATACAAGAAATTCAATTATTTTTATACACAGATTCACAACAAGATATTTTTCTCTTTGACGAACCTGTAAAAAAGAAAATACTTTCATGTTGTTGGTAAAAATATGCTTTCAGATATTTTACCTTTTTGCAGAGTCCTCATAGGTTCACAAGTAGTTAAAAGCGATTTATTTACTTATTCATTAACGTCTATTTTCCACTTAAAAATTTTGTGGTCAGCTACGGAACAATAAAAAACGACGATATGAGTGTGTAAAGAAGTCAATCAGCTACATCGAAATACATGTAATGCGTTATAATATTTTCCTCTTTTTAATATTACTATTTTTACCGTATCCTGATGTGGTAATATCTATTGTTGTCTCCTTTTTCTCATGTTAAAGATGTATCCTTCCCCTAACATTATTCTTTCAATTCCAAGATGACGACGAAATACGAAATAAAAATTCTTATATTTTAAAGAAGCAGGAGTTTCACGAAGTCATAAATGCTTATTTTCGCATTGCATACCTTCATCGACAATATCGTCCATCATATTATCATCATATTTTTCACTTCACCTCACTCAACACCACAAATCCGGCAAACAACCCAACCATGCATATTTACTGCGCAAAGATGGCGAAGAAGACCAAGAAGAACAGTTAGAAAAGGAAAGATCTTAAGAGGTTATTTTCTTCTTCCTATGTCTCTCTCTCCTTCAAGGGGTGTGTTTACGATGCTGTTTTTGGCTATTTTTATATTTCTTTACTCAATTATCATAAAACAGTACCCGATGGAGAACGCGGATGATGTGATGATCATGACGATGATACAAGAAGAAGGAGATGAAAACAGGTAAGTTGAAGAAGAAAATGTTTATTTCTCTCTTCTTCAACTTTGGCATTTTTCTTATTATGTTTTAGAGTGTAAATATGAATAAATTATGGTGTTCACAAGTGAGGTTAACGATTTTGCAGACACAGTCAAAATAATAATGAAAAATAACAATAACACCAATTTTTAGCACATACAGAATTATGATAATATTATAATATTTTACTGCTGGTTGCTGATAATGATATTTTTTAGGAAATGCTATTAGTTCCTTGAAGAATAAAGGTGAAGAGGTTTACAACCTACGAAAATCTACATGCACTGGGCACTTATTGTAATGTCATTTGTATTATGATGATGTATGTTAAAATGTAGATAAAAATTTACATGCAAATGTGCTGCAAATAATATTTTGTACTCGAGGCCGGGCAATTTCAAGTCATAACTTTTTCACGGTATTTTCTCGTGTGTCCTCTAATCTCAATTTACGTATTTAACGGTGCGAACACTTTGGAATTGGCAAGAAAAACTTTAAAGGACGGAAAATAATTTTCTGATTTATGAAGGCTGCTTATGACAAAACGTCATCTAAAATTTTGTCTTCTGGTCTGATTAACTGAATATTAGTGCAATTAAGTTGCTTTACTTTCGCATTTTAATAATAGTAGTAATAATTGTAGGAACGAAAATGCATCTGGTTTGGAATATTTTTAGTGTTGTTTGTATGTTGTTAAACCGCAGTAGCGTGGGAATACACATGGTCCATTAAGATCGTTCGTGAGACATCATAAACCCTTTCTTTTAAGAAAAAAGGCTAAAAACTCATTTGGTAGAGCTGACTCGGTGGTGTTAAAGAACAGGAATTTCTTTCCGAACCGTCTTAAAAAGTACATAAAATCCTAGTTTACAAGATAAACTTTTGCTCTCCCACTGAATAGTTCATGCTTGCTTGCATGCATGCAAAGGATAAATATACACATGCATGAAAGAACATTATTATTATACACGCATATTTAAATACTAACAACAATAAAAATATATATGATCATCAGGATAATATTCTCCCTTCTTCAACGAAACGGAGTAAAATCAACATCGGTATTTTGGGAAAGAAAGCGATGTGGAAAGAAAAGCCCAATAAAAAAAGTAAACTTGTCTATTCTCATTTTGTAAAAACTCAAGGGGATCTCCTTTTTAATATTACGTATTTACGACAAATGCTAATAAGCTTGATCATTAACACATGTTACAAATATGAGGCAGACCAGACAGTAAATCTAAGAATTCAAGAAAGAGGGTTCAAATATGCATATCATTTTCCCCTGGACTATTAGGTGTTGTCTCCTGTCTGTGCGAAGAGCTGCATGCAATAAAGTTCCACAGTATCATCCAACTTGCTTGAGAGATGGCGGAGTAGTAGCCTCTGTGGCAAGCTTTGTACGAGAGCAGTAGGTATAATATCAGTTTGGCTAAGCCTGTGAATCTTCAGTTTTGGGGGAAAATAATATTGTAGAAAAGTGGAAAAAAGTTTTTAAAAAAAGGTTGGCGATTGATGCACTGTTGCGTCTTGAATGCATTCACAAATCTCTTGTATATAATCTCGTCTCATCGCCCTCCTAAGCAGCCAGTCGACTTTAGCGTGTCGGTCGATGTGGATGCGTGTGAGTTGAGTCGTCGCTGTATGATGTGATATATGATGCGTTTAGGCTCGTTTTGGTGTAAAAAACTGCAAGTTTTGATGTAGAATGGTTGATGATTTTCATCCCTCGTTTACATGCTTTTTAGTTTTTTTCTGGGGGAAAACGCGAGAGAATAGCTTGTTGCTTGTTGCTGCCGACTCATTTTGCTGCAGTATTGCGTTTATGGGATGTCTGTGACTAGTCTGACTGTTTTGTAATGTCAACAGACAAAGGGCACCCTAATTTCAACAGCTACTGATTTGGGTGATTTGAGTGGAAAAACAGGGAGAGTAAAATAGTCAGGATTGTGTAAACATATGTTTTACATGACCCGTATACTTGTGTGTTTTGGGTATCTTTTACATGGATCTCTTTTACTTTTTTCGGTGTTTTGGGTAATTATCTGTGGAAATATATATTAGGAGGGTAATTTGAGGAAATGTATGTAAATTGTTCAACAAGTGTTTACGTACTCAAAAACCCATGTAAATAGTATTAATCATTTCTAGTTTTCTGGGAGCTGCAAGGTAGAAGAAGATTGTCATGTTTTTGGGATCGATAAAAATACGTCATTTTTGCCTTTTAATATTCCCCATCAGTCATTAGCAATTTAAGTCGAGCTCAAACAGAAGTCAAAAGTATGTGTCATATGAAGCGCTACCACCCATTCATGTATCCTTCTCATGTTTGCCAAAAATATAATTGGCATGCACATATCTCTTGGATATGACATGGTGTCCACCTTCATTCTTTCGAAGAGACAGCTATATTCTCCTTTGTGACAAGAAGTAACAAAAACAAAAATACAAAAAAATGAAAGAAAAGATTGAAAGAGTTGCAGATTATACTTACCTTGTCAAGCTTATTTTAAAAACTGAAATGACAGCATTTTACTCACACCTTAAGGTACAATACAAGCATCGACATTTCTCGTAAATACAAAAGAAAAAGCTGAGTTAAATCTCAGAAAATTCAATGAAACATTATTGACAGTGTGGATATTCTATATTTAGGTTATAAGGCCGCTGGCAATCCTTCTGTTTCTTTTATAAATAGATCTTCTTTTATTTGTAACTTTTTAAATTTCAAATTGCGATAAAGAACATAATGTTCTTCTGCAGACATGGAAGAAATTAAAATCCATTTCATCAATCGACGGACATTTACAGAATGGTATCGCTTTTTCTACAGTTTCGCCCCATTGTGCTTTTTCTAGTTTAGGTTGTGTTGCATGCAGAAGAATAAAAAATCGAAATCATATCATGACAGAGATATTAAGACGAGAAAAAAATTCGAAGAACTGTTGCAATAATAATTATTGTGATGTGGTCTGCTTTATTACGTACGTGTGTTGTGCTAGTTATATATGACGATGAAGTGTACAAAGCTGTGATTAAT
>JAQFYG010001068.1:0-21574 GCA_034694325.1 Entomobrya corticalis
GATGTTTTTGATGACTCTAAATATGGTGGAAAATTTTCTTGGAGGGCTGAAAATTTTGAAAAAGCCATGAAACGTTCCACAATGGATAAAGAATCATTTCGAGCTACTATTGACCTTTTAAATGGACTGGGGAAGGGTACATTAATAGAATACGGTGTGTAAATGTAAACATATAATAAAATGTATTTATTAAAATATAATTAAGTTCACTTTTGTCTCTAATATATTATGTCGAAAATGTAATTTGTATTCATTTCTTAATTGATAGATCCTGGGAATAACTTGACAACCTTGAGACCGTTATCTACATCCGAAACAGATTTCATGCCAATGCCCTGTTCACATACTGACGAAATCCACAGTGCCACTAGTTCACGCTCTCAACCGTCAATAATTATTGAGCCATCAATACGGGAAAGCACGAAAGGTAACCTTTTAAATTTGTAGTATTTTAAAATAAGTTATATATCAACCAAATCACTTGATAATTATTAGTTATCAAGCACTATCTTCGTTTTTAGCTCTAACCAGTGATTTCAATATTTCTTTGTTAGGAATTGAAGCAAGCTCGTCGTCCAGTAAAGTTCGAACGATAATTTTGACGGATGAGACTGATGAAAGCATGGACGTCCAGGAAGGGGAAGCAGTTTCGGAAGAAGATGATGAAAGTGACGATGACAACGAGAAGGATCCAGATTACATTAAATCAGAACAGCCAGAATATGAATCAGAATCTGATCCAGATGACATTAAATCTGAACAGTCGGAATACGAATCTGGTGCAGATTCAGGATCAAATTTTGACAGCGATGATGATGACGATGATTATTCGGACAGCGGACCAGTTCGTAAAAAGCCCGTTTCCAAAATTAAACCAACAAAAAGGACAAAAATTATTCCCCAGACACCAACACCAACTGAAATCCCTAAACTACAGGAGTCCAAGGTCTCTATTGGATATGACTTTGAGTTGAAAAAACATGTGTACAAATGCCTTATTAACGACTGTGGATGGACTTGCTACACAAAATCAGGCGATTTGCTTCACCATCAAAAGATGGAGCACAATCAAGGTAACATAGTCCCTTGCGATTTATGTGGGAAACTGTTAGCGAAAAAACATATACCAAAACACAAGAGAAGAGCGCACCCGAACAATCAGGTTGATCTTGCTGTTGTACCCGGACAGAAATGCGACCTATGTAAGGAGCATATTCCTATGGGAAATATTTTGGAACACGCTCGAACACATTTGGGAACGATCGGAGAGGAATATCTTATCAAATGTCCGAATCCAGATTGCCCATTCGTTTTCTTTCAATCTTACACCCTTACACGTCACCTCGGCTTTAAGAAAACTCCCTGCAAAAAATTTAAATCTGATCTTGATATTGATAAAGCTACAAAAGTAACGCGGATCTGTGAAGTTTGCGGAGTGGCAGAAACTACAGCTTTAAAACTTCGAGCTCACATTAACGTTCATCATGAGAATAGCACCAAAAACTTCGCATGTCCGATTGAAGGTTGTCAACAACAATTCACATTCCAACAAAGTGTTCTGCTCCATCTTCCTATGCATGACATTCGAAAAGGATTTGATAATCAATTTTGTAACGAATGCAAAACTAAAATAAGATCAACGAAAATGGAAGAACATTTGAAGGAGGTCCATCAAGCTCTTCAAATAATCAAATGCCCTCATTGTCCGTTCATATTTTCATCAAGAGAATTTCTTATCGACCACTTCTGGGAGCATCGATACAAGATCTTAGCTTGTGACATTTGCAATGATGAAGTTCGGTATCAACGACATAACAGCTTACGCGATCACTATTTCCAAGCACACCAGATTGGCACAAAATTGCAATGTGACCAATGCTCAAAAACGTTCTGGACACACTTCAATCTGAGGAGCCATCATCAGCGTTTCCATGATCCCAATAATCTACGAATTCCAAAAACTTTCAAGTGCGATGAATGTGACGCGGAATTCAAAGTTGAAAAGTCAGTAAGAAGTCATAAAATGAGGGTCCATGGAGCAGCTCCTCTTGCCTGTAAATATTGCAGTGCAACATTTGTCAATGACTTGCATCTCTTAAAACATGAACAAGAACATAAAGGAACATTACCAACAGAACCGTTACAATTTAAATGTGAAATTAAAGGTTGTGACAGAGTATTCAGTCAAAAAAAATTACTGAAACGTCACATCTCCTTCAATCATCTGGGAGAGAGGCCACATGTCTGTGACAAGTGCGGGAAATCTTATCCAGAGGCAAGCGCTTTGAGAGAACATATAAATGTTAACCATTTGGGACTCCGCCCATACATCTGTGAAATTTGTAGTGAAAGCTTTGGAACTGCATCGGTACTTAGAAAGCACAACATGATACATACTGGAGAGCGGCCGTATGCCTGTGAGATTTGTGGCCAGAGATTTAGATACAGAGAAGTTCTCAAGAGACATGTTGACGCTCATGAGAGGAAAGGAAGTAACTTTAAGCCAAATGGTCCTATGAAACAGGTTCGCAAGAGGGTGGAGAAGGACAAATTAAGTTTAGATTAGAAAGATTCTTGCACATTTCTACTTTAGTCAGTCCAAATTCAATAGTCATTGTGTTAAAATAGTTTTTAAGATGTTAATGATGTTATTTTTTATTTTCAAGATAATAAAATAAAAATCTTCAGATAATTAAATTAAAATTATTGCTGATTTTCCAAGATTGTTTTATTTTTCATGATCAAATATTCGTGTTATTATTGATTATTATTAATTTTCATGAATTCATAATTCGTAGTCTGGCTTGAGGACTATAGTTTGGGCTAATAAAAAATATAGACAGCATTTCTCAAGTCCCCCCGGAAGTAATACTGTACAGGTTTCAATTCATTCGTATTTCGCGCTATACAACAACCGCAAACAGATTCACAGATTCAATTGGCAATCCGCATGTGTATAGTGTTGAGCGGAGCTACGATTGTTGCCTGTTTGCGGTTTTCTTTGCTTTGCTGTATTTTCACCAGTCAATCATTGTAAATGTAAACATGCCCTTTTAAAACACGATAAAAATACTACAAGCACTTTCCAGTTAATATTTCAGTGCACAGTGCACGCGCATATTATATGCTTAAAAATATCAATTTCGTGTAAACTTTCATTGTAAAACAGTTAATTAAAATACGAATACAGTCTACAATTAATCGACAAATTAAAAGTAAAAAAGTAAATATAACGAAGAAGACGTACTTGCTTGGGTAAGTACTAAAGTACTTAATTTAAATACCCACCCACCACATACAGCCAGTTTTTACATTTTGATTTCGTAAATACGGAGGTGTAGTTTTATATTTTAAGCTTATTATCATCACATTAATCATTATGAATATTTACGATTTCAGTTTGTTATAATCATTCCCTCGGAATTACTGACACCGGTTTTGTTGTGAGACATCAAGAGGATTACCTGATATATTTCTTTTAATACATACAAGGTGCATATTACGCAGGTCACAGGTATATATATTTAAAATTGTCTTGATTTGCATTTAACATAATGACAATGTACTTTATTGATTAAAAATATTAAATAATATTCTTGTTTTTTTATTGTTGTCAGGATATTGATAATCAGAGATTGATAAGTGTCGGTTCTCACTGATTCCAGCATTATGAAGAGATCGAGACCGAGGAAGCAACAGCTTGTAGAAAAGCAACTGAACCAGGGAGTCATGAAAATTGGAGGAAATACGAATGTTAGTGAAGGCTGTGAGGTAACGATCGAATCAATGTTGGCAAAATGGAATGAAGATGAGGACAAAGCAAGACGCCAAGAAGCAACTGACTTTGATGAGGATGACATAGAAAAGGATGGATTGATCAGAATAAGGTCGTCAACCGATCCTGCTATATTTCAAGAAAATGATGAAGACGACGAAGATGAAGACATCGAGGTGATGTCGATATCATCTGATTCTGAAGTCGACATGACATCTACCCGTCCCTTCCTATCATTCCAACAATGGGACCAAGATGCCAAGATGAAATTTTCTGGTGATACGTTGTCAGGAGGAAATGCACAAGGACTTGAACGATTGAAGAAGTTGCCATTGTATCTACTCAACCCGAATGATTATGCAGATAACCCAGAACAGCAAGAAAGAATTAGAAGAGCAATTATCACAAAATATCATCACGAATCTAAAAATAAGCAGCTTATGCTGCTAAGGAAAGAAAATAAAAATCTTCGAGCCTATGAGAAGGTGCTTCAACAAAAGGCGAAGGAGCTTCAAGAATGTGGTTGCAAGAAAAATCAGTCTGTAGATTTGACGCTACTTAACGTTAACATACCGGAGGTGCCTCCTACTGTATGCTTGGGTCGTCCTAAAAAACCGAAAGCTCCAGTCACAAATCTAAATGTTAAGGTTAAGGCTGAGCCTCCAATAGTTGCCGAGGCTCCCAAACCTTTTATTAACATTGCCTCATCCAAGATTGCCAACTTGAACATACGTGTTCTACCACCAAACGCAATTATAGCTCCTCAATTACTTTCAAACGCCACTCCAGGAAAACCGTTATTTGTACAAAGGGCACCTGGTTCGAATACTGCAGTAAATGCAAGAACAACAACTTATAAGTTTCCTTCATCATTATTAACTGAACCTGAAACGATAAATTGCGAACCAGATTTGTCAACCATGGGCTTGGGTGATGGCAATGGAAGGTCTGTCGCCAATGGGACCATTCGTATTCCAATGATGGAGAACAAGAGAGAGAACTTGATCAATGCTGCACACAAGCCCACCGTTCCAGCGTCAAGAATTGTTTTTGTGAGAAGAGGAAGCAACCAAAATGCAATTCAAATAGCTTCACGTCTCCTCTCTGATTCCAGTTCATCTTTCAGGAGTCAACACGATAACTTTGGAACTGATATTGGCACGGAGCCCCAAAAAGCGGTTTCATCCACCAACAGCAAAAGTTTTGGAGCAGCTTTAACAGCATCACAATTAGCACTTGGAAATCGCGCTTGGAACATTCAATCCGAGGTGAATACAAACCAAAATGTTAAGTAAAAATCTATGTAATATCAGGCTCAATTATATTATTATCATATTTCAATTTCATGTATATGGAAACATTTACTTTTCATAGAAATGTTTTGTAAATTAATCGTGTATTGTTTGTATTATTCTGTGTATTTAATATTATGACTTAAATTTTGCATCTTCTACAAATATGAAAATGACTGTTGACTATAATACTATCTTATTTTCCTTATGGTTTGTTTCGGTTTTGATATTCAATTATATTTATTTATGCTTTTATAGTTGAAAATACTAGTCGTTGCTATCAAAATGGGAAAGATAGCTATGCAACAGATCGCTTACTTAGTATTAGTTATTATTTCCATTAAAAAAGCACGAAATGTCAACATTCAGTATACGTTTTCATAATTTGAATTTTGAAATAGTATGTTTGTTGCCCTTTTTGATGACCGTATTGATTAAAAGTAAAATGCATTCAAACAAAAATTTTTCTTCCATAAAATCATGCTGCTTTTTATTTGTCAAAAGAACCCCAAAATTTTAGACTTTCTGCATATGGCTCAAGAATCATATTTGGTGTTTCACTGTTGTTCATGTGCATTGTTGGCAAGGGTAAATACTTTTCACCGTTCATCACATCCAGCGGCGACAATGCCGGCCAAGGTGTACCCCGAAATTCCAATGGTGCCCTTTTAAACAAAAGAAATTTTCTTAATAAAATGCAAATAATGAAATCTCGCTAATATTCAAAATAACACACATATAGTTAAAATTTCAACAAACTTTTCATCATCCCTGGCAAACTGTACAATAAATTTGACGAAAGCGCTAGAAAACTCCTTATCCCCAGACATAAAATATCCAGACAATCCTTCGATATTCCAAAGTTGAACCAAATCCTCTACGTGCGAAATTCCAAATCTTCTAGAGCTTTTGTTACTTCCATAAACCTTCTCCACAATCCATTCCCACGCCACCGACGACAAAATCTTCAACTTTGCAGGGAGCCAGTCATTCGGAGTAACCGCAGTAAATACACTGTAAATGCTTGGAATAACTGCCGAGGTATAATTAAAATAAAATAGATAAGTTGGTGCACCATGACGGGCATGCTCAACCGCTGCTTGATGATGACCTCTATAAAATAAGGTATCTGATGTCAATTTTGTAACAGCGTGCAAAAACGGTTCAGTGTCAACTGAAGATAATGTCTTATTTCCAACGTAAAATCGACGAACTTTGTCTGCGATATCCAGGGAAACTTCATCAGTTGGAAATGCACCAAAATATGCAACTTTAGAGAGCCATAATTTTTCAAATATTTTGGCACTATCCGGGATTTTAGCAACACCTGGAGAAATATTTAAGATTAATTATATTGTAAAGGGTACCACGCAAAGACGAAAGTTCGAAATATAACTGGAAATATAATTAAAGCTAAATATAATTACTTACGAGCTGTAACCACAATCCCTTCACCCGAATTCACTCCCAAAATCCACGGTATAACTGGATATTCCCCTTTTCTGATTAAATCGATAGGATAATCTTCCAGGAACGTGTCATTAAGTTTTACAACCTCCACAGACGGCACGAGCCAATCATTTTCATGTGTAGGGTCTGGCATCACTTTCTGAAGTCTCACCATTTTCTCAGCATCGGCATTATGGAGACATTCCATTGTCTCAATTTTATCTCCCAAAGGGCAGCCTATAGACTTCGTCAATTTCATGGATATTTTTCTCAAGTCCTTGTGAACTGACCATGGATTTAAAGCAGTTCCAGAAAATGAGATCGCTTTTCGAAAAAGACCACGCGACTTTGGTGTAAGCATGTGAAGATGCACAGACACGGCTCCAGCAGACTCTCCAAATATTAGGACCTTTTTAGGGTCACCTCCGAAAAATGCAATATTTTTCTGAACCCATTTTAGCACAAGAAGTTGGTCTTTAAGACCCATGTTTCCGCGGGGAAGATGGATATTGGATGAATTATAGTTGTCGGGCTCAGCTAAATTAAGAAAGCCAAATGGCCCGAGTCGATAGTTCATAGTAACAAGGACGAGGTCATCTTGATCCATTAAGAAATCGGGTCGATAGGTTCGAGCTCCACTACTTAGGAATCCACCTCCATGAATATAAACGAGTACTGGTCTCGTGTGATTCAAAAAGAGTTTCTAAAACGAGTAGTCACATTAAATTTGACGTTTAAAACATTTTTTAAAAATCTGTTGGGTGATTTTGTTCTTACATCTTTTGGAGTGCTGACAAAGACATTAAGAAACAAACAGTCCTCTGCCCCTTGAATATTTTGTTGACCCATAACTTCAAACTGGAAGCATCTAGGCGGATACTTTATCACTTGCTTTACATCGTCCCATGGTTTTGTAATTGGAATAGGAGGTTCGAAACGAAGTCTTCCCACGGGAGGTTCTGCATACGAAATTCCCAGAAACTGCCAAAATTCTTTTCCGCTGCGAAGAGAATATCCGATTGTGCCCTGAACTTTTCCTAGTGAGGTTCTAATAACCGGTGTAGATTTTGCAAGAAATGGGCAGAGATGTGCAAAATATGAAATGAAGGCAACGACAGGGGTTATTAGAAGAAGGGCGAGGAAAACGTAAAGAATTGGGTGCACTTTTGTTCCTTTGATTCCCATATTTTCTATTTATATTATAATATTTCGGACAAAGTTTTGATTCCTTAGTAAACTTTTAGATTACTATCTAAAAAACTGAAATTTCTAAAATAATTGATCCCAGTAACTTTACAAAAAATGCTTCAAGTTTAGGTGCAAAACTTTGGTTGGGAATTAATGAAATAATGTGCAAAATCATCATCTATCTAAATGAGCCAACCTTAAGAAACAAGTGGTTAATTCCTGTTATAATAACTTGCATTATATTTCCTTCTATTGCTTGATTGCAGTCTATCGTATTTTATAATATATTTTACAGACCGCATTGCTTTCCCGTTACATTAACTGCTTTGGTCGTTTTTATTTCATTTAAACTTTTAATTAGTAGCTCTTGTGAATATTGAAATGTAATTGCAACAAACGTGAACGCGTTTTCATGATTTATTATCTATAAACTATGCAGCTGGAAAGATGTTTTATTCCTTGAGGTTGCATGAATTTTCCTTAAAAAGTAAAATTACTCTGTTCCAACACTGTTGAATGACCTTACATCAGAGCTTTTAGGCAATAGGATAATGTAAAATATTTATGCCAATCAGTTGAAATAACTTTAGCCTCTTCCTTACCATTCATAGGTAAATAGTCAATAGTTCTTGCTTATTAATTTGTCTTATTAAAGGTTCGGCATTGCTTCTTTATTACTTATTATTGCGAGAAAAGATCAATATCAAATGGAAAAGAATTAAAATGTGATTTTTCAGTTTCCTTTTACCTTTAGATTTTCACACTTTTTAACTTGACCTGATAAAGAAAAGAACATTATAAAGTGAAAAGAAACAACCCGCTGCAGCGACATTTTTACTTTGCGGAACACATTTATTTGACTGCGTTTATCAATAATAAGCTTACAATACATTTGACCTAGAAGTTAACATCTTTCATTTATGTTTTATTAAAAACCAAATTAGCAGTACAGTAGGAAATGATGGCTTTACACGGTTAAAGTGCGGATGGTATGTAAAACATATATACTTTTCATACAAATTTTCATTTTAAAAGTTCATTTATCAAAGGAACCCCAAAATTTTAGACTTTCTGCATATGGTTCCAGAATCATAGTTGGCGTTGCATTATTGTTCATATGCATCGTAGGCAAAGGCAAATGATTTTGACCATTTATCATGTCCAACGGTGACAACGGAGGCCAGGCGGTACCCCGAAACGATAATGGTGCCCTTTAAAACAAACCAATAATATTGTTAACATGTATGAAACTTTAACGTCTTTTATCATCATAAGCACGAATTTCATTACATACTTTTCATCATTCCTGGAAAACTGCACAATTGATTTAATCAGAGCATCAGAAAACTCTTCATCTCCAAACGTTAAATATCCAAACAATCCGTCGAAATTCCAAAGTTGGAACAAATCTTCAATGTGCGCGCTTCCAAATCTTCTGGAACTTTTGTTACTTCCATAAACTTTCTCAACAAACAATTCCTTTGCCATCGAGAAAGCAATCTTCAATTTTGGATGGAGCCAGTCACTTGGGGTTACCGCGCCAAACAAGCTATATATGCTCGGAATAATTGCCGCAGTATAATTAAAATAAAATAGATGAGTTGATGCACCATTACGGGCATGTTCAACCGCTGCTTGATGATGTCCTCTGTAAAACAAGGCTTCCGATGACACCTTTGTGACAGTGTGCAAAAACGTTTCCATGTCAACTGAAGATATTTTGTTGTTCCCAAAATAAAAATGACGAACTTTGTCAGCAGTTTCCTGGGAAACTTCTTCAGTTGGAAATCCACCAACCAATGCAACTTTAGAGCGCCACACTTCCTCCAACTTTTTGGCACTATCCGGAATTTTTTCCATCCCTACGCAAATCGAAAGTATTTATTATTACCCAAATTATTATTTTTACTTTAATTTACTGTACTGAAAATGAATCTAGCATTAATTACTTACGAGCTGACATCAATATTCCTTCCCCCGAATTGACTCCCAAAATCCAAGGAATATTTGGATACGCCCCTTTCCGGATTATATCGATAGGGTATTCTTCCAAAAACGTGTCGTCCAGGCTTACTGCTTCCACACATGGCACCAGCATATCGTTTTCATGTAATGGATCCGGCAGTAGTTTCTGTAGTCTCACCATTTTCTCGGGATCTGCACTTTGAAGACATTCCAGTGTCTCAGTCTTATCGCCCAATGGACAGCCCAAAGATTTTGTAAATTTCATTGAAATCTTTCTAGAATCCTTGGCAACTGCCCATGAATTTAAAGCAGTCCCAGAAAAGGAAATAGCTTTTCGGAAAAGGCCACGCGACTTTGATGCAAGCATATGAAGATGTACTGAAGCAGCTCCAGCAGACTCGCCAAATATTAGGACCTTTTCAGGATCACCTCCAAAGTGGGCTATATTTTTCTGTACCCATTTCAGTGCAAGAAGTTGGTCCTTGAGACCCATATTCCCTCTGGGAAGGTGAATATTGGAGGCATTATAGTCATCGGGCTCAGCTAAATTAAGGAACCCAAATGGCCCAAGTCTATAGTCCATAGTAACAAGAATAATCCCGTCTTGACCCATGAAAAAGTCAGGTCGATAACTTCTAGTCCCACTGCAGAGGAATCCACCACCAGGTATGTAGACGAGTACTGGTCTACTGTGATTCAAAAACAGCTTCTGAAAATGTTTTGATAATGAATTTGCAATTTCAAATTAAAGTACTGAATAAAATTAGGAGTAAATTATAAACCATTTTGCTTACGTCTCTTGGCGCGCTGACAAAAACGTTAAGAAACAAACAGTCCTCTGCTCCCTGTATATTTTGTTGGCCTAAAGCCTCAATTTGAAAACATTTTGGTGGATATTTTCGCACTTGTTTTACATCGTCCCACGGTTTTGTAATTGGAATAGGAGGTTCGAAACGAAGTCTTCCCACGGGAGGTTCTGCATACGAAATTCCCAGAAACTGCCAAAATTCTTTTCCGCTGCGAAGAGAATATCCGATTGTGCCCTGAACTTTTCCTAGTGAGGTTCTAATAACCGGTGTAGATTTTGCAAGAAATGGGCAGAGATGTGCAAAATATGAGATGAATGTAACGACCAGGGTAATTATAAGAACGGTGAGAAACACGTGACGAAATCGCCATATTTTCGTCTTCTTCACTTCCATTTTTTATCGTATATTTCTGTCAAAATTTTATTTCCTGAAACGTTTTAAACAAGCTAAATTTTTGAAAATTCTAAAAGTAAAGTAGCTTTGCAAAAAAGTTCTGGTGGATGAGTGTAAATGTAAGCTTTAATTCAGTTTAGTTTGCTGCTTGATAATCAATGTCAATGACATGTTTGAATAAAAATACCGCAGATTAATGAATGAATGAAAGAACTCATTCATGAGTCAATTTGCAACTTTATCGTTGCCAACATAGCCTTTATCTTTCATATTTTCCATAATTACTTGTTTACAAATTGCATTTTGCAACAGACATAAGATTTTGTTAATACTTTTTTATGTACTCTTTTTTGACGTTTTCATTTTCAACTAAATTTTAATTAGAATTATTTTGTGTTTACATTCATTATTACACTTGGAATTATTTTTCTCAAAATCAGTAACTTTCAGCTTGTGTGAATACATTTTCAGACAGTTTTAGTTTTACAAAAAACTGCTACTTGGCAAACTTGAAATTCATTTTTATATTTATTACCCATAAAACCGTCAAAGTTGTGTTAAATTCTTTGGAAAGAAAAATTATCATATGCCAACACTTTCCAGTATTCTTACTTAATCAGTTACCTGAATAGAAAGGATGTGGAGAAACGTATAGCACCGTGAGAATTCCAAGCTATCTATAAGCTGCAGTTAAATTATCTTTACCGTTTTGTCTTCCTTTTTAACATTTAGCTAAACTCGTAAATTCTATCGTCATCGTTAGGTCTTGTTTTATAAAAAGTCCAACGGTTCATTAATGAATCGAAATTAAAAAATAATTTTCAAAATTTGATAATAAAATAGTGTGTGTATTAAAAGTACAATAATCAGCTATACATTACAAAAATCAATGTAAAAGTAACGCCGCTATCTCCAAACCAATATCGGTAAGTTGTTTACAAAAATACAGGGTCAAAATAGGTGAATCGAATGAAAATAGAGATGAATACTTACTGCTATTCTTTGTAAAAAATACAGTATAATTACTGCAATATACTGCAGCTGGCACAAATCATTACTGTTTATGGATAAAGTTTTATTTATCAAAAAAAGCCCAAAATTTTAATGCTTCTGCATATGGCTCCAGAATCATAGTTGGTGTTGCATTATTATTCATGTGCATCGTAGGCAAAGGCAAATGATCTTGACCTTTTATCAAATCCAACTGAGATATTGGAGGCCACGGTGTGCCACGAAAGGATATTTGCGACCTTGAAAAAGAAATAAACTTGTTAACCCATAGCAAATAATATTGAAATTATAATTAAATCTTCATAAAATAAATCTGATAGCTTCACATACTTTTCATCATTTCTTGCAAATTCTACAATTGTTGTGATCAGAGCATCAGAAAACTGCTTATCTCCAGAACTGAAATATCCAGAAATTCCTTCCATATTCCAAACTTGGAATAAGTCTTCAATATGCGCAATTCCGAATCTTCTAGAACTTTCGTTACTTCCATAAACTTTTTCAACAAGCCATTCACTTGCCATGGACAAAGCAATTTTTAATTTTGGATGGAGCCAGTCACTCTCAGTAACTGCTCCAAACAAGCTAGATGTGCTTGGTATATTTGTCGAAGTATAATTGAAATAAAATAGATAAGTCGGTGCACCATGACGGACATGTTCAACGGCTGCTTGATGATGTCCTCTGTAAAATAATGTATCTGACGAAACCTTGGTAACTGCATGCAAAAACGTTTCAGTGTCCACCGATGGTATTCTCCTGTTGCCAATATAAAAGTTGCGAACTTTGTCGGCAATTTCTTGCGAAACTTTATCAGTTGGAAATTCACCAAAATAAGCAACTTTGGAGCGCCATGCTTTCTCCAATTTTTTGGCATTATCCTGAATTTTTGCCATACCTGCAGAAATACATTCAAAATTATATCTCAATTGCATAGAAAAAAGTGATTTCATTACTATAGAAATTGCATACGTGATGTCACCAATATTCCTTCCCCTGAATTCACTCCCAAAATCCAAGGGGTATTTGGGTATGCCCCTTTCCGTACTATATCAATAGGAAATTCATCCAGAAACGTATCGTCCAGTTTTACGGCTTCAACACATGGCACCAGCATATCGTTTTCATGTAATGGATCCGGCAACAGTTTCTGAAGTCTCACCATTTTCTCGGGATCGGCACTATGGAGACATTCCATTGTGTCAACTTTATCCCCCAAAGGGCAGCCTATAGACTTTGTCAATTTCATGGAAATCTTTCTAGAATCCTTTGAAACTGCCCATGGATTTAAAGCAGTTCCAGAAAATGAGATCGCTTTTCGGAAAAGACCACGCGACTTTGGCGCAAGCATATGAAGATGTACTGAAGCAGCTCCAGCAGACTCGCCAAATATTAGGACCTTTTCAGGATCACCTCCAAAGTGTGCAATATTTTTCTGAACCCATTGAAGCACAAGCAATTGATCTTTAAGACCCATGTTTCCGCGGGGAAGGTGAATATTTGTTTTATTATAGTTATCGGGTTCAGCTAAATTAAGAAATCCGTATGGCCCGAGTCGATAGTTCATAGTAACAAGGACGAGATCATCTTGATCCATGAAAAAATCGGGCCGAAATGTGCGTGCACCATCGAGAACAAATCCGCCGCCGTGAATATAAACAAATACTGGTCTGTTATGATTCAAAATCAATCTCTGAAAAGGTAGGGAAATTTGAGCATTTTAAAATTAATTGTAAACAAAATTTATCATTCAACTCTAATCTAATCCCTCTTACATTTCTTGGCGTGCTAACAAATACGTTAAGGAATAGGCAGTCCTCCACTCCTTGTACATTTTGATGCGCCAAAGCCTCAAACTGAAAACATTTTGGTGGATATTTTCGAACTTGTTTCACATCAACCCATGGTTTTGTAATTGGTATTGGAGGTTGGAAACGCAGTTGTCCCACTGGAGATTCTGCATAAGGAATACTCAAAAACTGCCAAAACTGTTTACCACTTCGAAGAGAATACCCGATTGTCCCTTGAACTTTTCCTAATGAGGTTCTGACCACTGGGGTGGATTTTGCAAGAAATGGGCAGAGATGTGCAAAATATGAGATAAAGGCAATTACAGGAATAACCAGAAGAAGAGCAAGGAACACTTCATGAAATGGATGCATTTTTGTACTTTTGATTCCCATGTTTTCAATTTTGTACTTTAGAAGTTTGGACAAAATATAAATGCAAAATATTAAGAACAGTGGCTTTACAAAACTATTGCTGGAGGATAATTGTTGGTGTAAGCTTTAGCGATCAATTTAGGTGTAAAACTGCACTTTGACTTGATATTTGCTATATTTATTAAAGATTTTTTACAATATTCATCATTAAAAGAGGAAAAGTACATAATTTCTGTGAAGCTGTGTTTTATATCATCGAATGCAATTTGAAATGCAGTAAACGTTTTATATCGTTTTTGATTTATTATCATATCCATAAAACATGCATTTTTCCAAGTTTGTTTTATGACGTCGCTCCAAATCTCTTTAATAACTGTGAAATTCTTCTAAAACGAATCTTCCATAAACAGGACATCATAGAAAGCGTATAATTTTGGAATACAAACATTAAGTAATAAGGTATTAAAAAGCCTAGCTAAAGAAGGCTTGTTTTTACCCAAATAATTTAATGTTTATTATTCATTAGGAAACGTGTTTTAGCATGTGTTATCTTATTTTGCTGTTTTCGCTATTTACAAATTCTTTTACTAATCTTGTCGTTTGGAAAACATTATTGTAAGGTTGTAAGACATAACGTATGGAAATATTATGCATTAATTTATTGCACTAAAACTAGATGCTTTAGAACATTATGGACATTTAACTGAAATGCAAAAATATACAAGTGCGTCATTTGTTTGAGTAACTTGATGAGCTACAAACAGTCTTTTCCTACCTGTTGTAGCTTTCCAAGATTTTCCTATAGTTGATAGTAGTAATTGCATGATTATTTAGTAAATTAACATCAAACAAATTATGGTTTGGACACGCTTTGCAAATCTCTCATTCCACAAACTTAACCCATATCTCATCGATTCTACCACGCAGTTACACTAAAAATGATTCCCACGATAAAAATCAATATAGGTAAAAACAGTGAAATACTATTTATAAGATATTTGTACCCTATTCTATAATAAGAAATGCAATGAATGCATAAAACGCAAACAATAATTGGAATGTGCGGTCAAAGTTGTACTTTATTTTTTGTAACTGTCAAAGAAATACTACTTTATGCATAAATTAAACAGATAACTAAAGATTATTCGCACTTTCATCTATCAATCGAATCCCAAAACTGTAAACTATCCACATAAGGTTCCGGAATGAATTTAGGAGTTTCGGTGTTATCCATGAGCATGGCAGGTAGGGGCTTAGTTGTATTATCTTCACTTATTAAATCCGATGGTGAAAATGGCGGCCATGATACTCCACGAAAGGACAATGGTGCACTAAAAATAATTGTAAATATAAATTATGTTTGCTAAACTCGCAAATATTATTTTTAATCAGTAATATTTAAAGGATTATATTTCACAAACTTTTCATCTTCCGCCGCATAACTGACAATCGTCTTCACAAATGAATCAGAAAAGTCCCTATCTCCCCAAGTTAAATACCCCAGCGTCCCAACAAGATTCCACATTTGATACAAATCCTCCGTGTGAGTAATTCCGAATCTCCTAGAACTTTTATGTACTCCCATAATTCTCTCCACTAACCAGTCATACGTCATCTCCTTCCAAACTTTCATCATCGGTGGAAGCCAGTCATTTGGACCCACTGCTTTATAGATATTATATAAGGTTGGAAGAAAATCTGCAGTATAGTTGAAATAATACAGGCGAGTTGGGGCGCCACTCTTTGCATGTAAAACTGCTGCTTTGTGAGCGCCTCTGTAAAATAGTGTGTCTCCAGCAACTTTTCCAACATAACGGAGAAAAGTCTCTGTTTCAAGTGAAGAAATAGAGGCGTTACTGCCACCATAAAATGTTTTGACTTTTTCAGCAACTTCTGGAGAAACTGTGTTTGCTTCAAATCCAATAAAAAATGCAACTTTAGAGGCCCAAATGTTCTCCAACTTTTTGGCACTTTCTCGCATTGGCATTGCCTCAAATCCTATTTAAAATCAATTTAAATTTTTTTGTAAATGTATTGATGAAAAATGTTTGTGATTTTGCAGCAAATTGCTATGGTTAAGCATAAATGCATACGTGCAGTAATTATAGTGCCATCCCCGGATGCCACCCCCAATAGCCATGGAATCTTGGCAAAATTTCCTTTTTTTATTATGTCTATCGGATACTCTTCCAAAAATGTGTCTGGTGTTTTGACAACTTCTACAGACGGAACTATCAAATCGTTTTCATGTGTGGGGTCCTGCAACAAGCGCTGGAACCGCATCATTTTTGACATATCCGCTTTTCTAAGACATTCCAGCATTTCTGTCTTGTCATCCGATAGACAGCCTATTGACTTTGTGATTTTCTTTGAAAGTCTTTTTGAATCTTTGAAAATTGCCCAGGGACTTAGCGCAGTTCCTGAAATGGACATTGCTTTTCGGAAAAGGCCACGTGATTTTGGAGCAAGCATGTGGAAGTGAACTGAAGCGGCACCAGCAGACTCTCCAAAAATCATGACTTTTCTGGGATCTCCGCCAAATTTGGCAATGTTTGTCTGAATCCATTGAAGTGCCAGAAGCTGATCTTTAAGGCCCATGTTGCCGCGAGGAAGGTTGAGATTACTGGCGTTATAGTTATCTGCTTCCGCCAAATTTAGAAATCCGTATGGCCCGAGTCGATAGTTCATAGTAACAAGGACGATGCCGTCTTGGTCCATAAAGAAGTCTGGGTGGTGATTATTGGAGCCGCCACAGACAAAACCACCGCCATGAATGTGCACTAAAACAGGTCTATTGGGTATGGCGGACACCTTCCAAATAAAATATATCGACCAATTAAATAAAACTTAAAAACATAATACAAAACATCTTGATTGCCAAATTGACTTAAATCAATCTTTACCTTTTTTGGTGAACTGACAAACACATTGATGAACAGGCAATCTTCTACTCCTTGAACAACTTGTAAACCCATAGATTCGTACTGGGAACATTTTGGAGGATACCTGATAACCTGTTTGACCCCTTCCCATGACTTTGTCAAAGGAACTGGCGGTGCAAATCTTAATTCTCCCACAGGTGCCTCCGCATATGGAATGCTTAGAAACTGGTAAAACTCTTTTCCACTTCGAAGTGAATAGCCAACTCTACCTTGAACTTTTCCTGTTGATATGGTAACGATTGGCGTTGATTTTGAAAACAAGGGACACAAATGTCCAAAGTAAGGGATGAAAAGGGCAACTAGTAAAACTAATGCTATCAAATAGTTTAGATAAACTGAAGTTTTTGACTTTTTGGTTTCCATTTCAGAAATTTATGTATGCTTTAGATTGTTGTAAAAGTTGCAAATAGTACTGAATAAAAGGAAGCAAAATACTTTTTTGGAACTATAGTAAAATCACTTGCATTGATTGAGTTTATTATTCATCATACAAACAATATTCTCTAAATATAGGTAACTGGAAACTAAAAAACCTTGCAAATTAATTACATGTCTTCATTATACAAAATTACTCTGGTTTATAATTTATAATCTCATTAGATTTCAAATTTCTATGTTATATATAAAACTCAATTGCATGTAATGATGCAATTTACAATAGTTAGTTACATGATTGCAATTTTGTTTTCTAATATTTTCCCCCATATTTTCCTTAGGTTTTTGATTGACTTTTTGCCTATATTTGAAGACATCATATGTCCATGGTAAATTAAAATACATGTATGCATATTCAAAAATGTTTAGTGGAAATAAAGAAGCATGCATACTTTTTTTGCCATCTTGTTTTCGTGCTCAGTCTACATAAATGAAATTAAAAGTGAAGAAAACTAATAAGCATGGGAAAACGAGCTTATTACGAACAAAATCCGTAAAACTAAAAGAACAAACTGTAGTTGCATCGACAAGCTAAGCTTGTGTTGTGCACGTGAAAATTTTCAGCAGTAAATATTTTATTACTAATAAAAACATTAATAATGAGATCTTCATGTTTTTCTCCAGATTTTACAATCCAGAATTGGCCAGAATACTGCAGGTAAATGTTAAGCAATATATAATTTTAGTCGTTCACATAAATCGTATTTATAAGATTTTTCTTGTTAAAAGCTAGTTTGTTAGCTTGAAGTATATCTGTCGAGAAAAAAATATTCCGATGTTGGATAAATGCCCAAATCTATTGACCAGATTCTTGTATTTACCCATTTTTCTCACCCATTTTAATGATCACTACCTATAATTAAGTAACTTATGGTTTCCCTGTCTGTGTGGAGTATATTCCATCCTATGCTCCGTAAATTCTTAGCCGGTTTCATGAATTTGTGATTTCTTGTAGCTTTAAAAGATATGATGTTCAATGCGGGCAGTTATCATTATGTAACCATATACCTATGAGCTTGAACTTTTTAATTTTTGGCTTGATCATCAATATATGTTATGGCCATTACCTGAAAACTAAAGACGTCACATAATCGTGGGAATGGTAGGAATAGAATAACACAGAAAATCAATTTTTAATACTAAATCCAAGAGTGCATCTATGTAATTGTTTCTTTTTACAATAAGCCTGACATTTTCCTTTGAAAGGAAGTATTCTTTTAGCTTGTGTCGACAAGATCCTCTTTTAATGCTACAGCAAGACAATAAGTTACAAAAATCATAAAATGTGCAATAGAAACTATCTCATTCAGCACTTCTTTTAAACTTATGTCTTAGATAACAGCATTTGCTAATCAGAAATAAACGAGGCATGCAACTGCGGAACTATTTTATTTGCGTAAGCCATCTACTGTTGCATTACAATTTTTCATAGAATAGCTGCGATATCTAATCTGATATAAAGACATGATTTGTACATGATCAAAATGAATTAAGAATTGAAGGAGTTTTAACCCAAACTTTAAGTTAGCATCACGATTAAAACTCGACTAACTGGTATAGTCAAGATAATTTAAAACTAAATAAATGTATTTTATGTTTTCGGTAGATTATAGCATGGAAATTTCCACATGTTCTCTTTTCCCATGATCCATCTGTTGGCAACTACATAGCAAGAAAAAAAGTGAAACAATATTTTTCTTGCATCAAAATATTTAGTATTACAAATAAACTGCTGAACATATCGTCATTGTGTAATCTTTATATTAAATGAGTCTACATACCAAATTTATGTCCAAGTATTACTGGACAGCCTCCATGTCTTGTTCCCGTATCGATCTCTCCATTTGGCAGAACTGAATACCAAAGAATTGCGGAGCCCTTTATTGGCTTAACGTAAAGATTAACATCAGGAAACGCAGTATATCCACCCAAAGTTACATCAGATAACTAACCTTATAGTATAAATTATTCATTAAAGATCATTTAGAAAAAGATTTCTCGGAATAATTATCAATATTATTTCACTCATTTTAGCTTACAAACATTAAAAACGTTGCAATGCGATCTCCTTGAAGATTCAATCTATTGGCATCTCTCAACTACACAATGTGATTACAACGATTATTTATGGAATTTGTAAAAATACTGTTTTAGTAATAACTTCAATTTATAGAAACTGACCGAGTCATAATGAAAGTCATAGTGCCCTCCCATTGCACTATATACAACCACTTGCAAATTACTGGCGTTGTTTTTAATGACCTCCAAGTCAGTAATTTTCTCAATTCTACTATTTAACTTTATCATAATGGGATTTTGGTCCTCTTCTTTTGAAAGAAACGTGCCCAATGAAGTGCGCTCTTTTACAAAGAAAGTTCCACTAACATTCACCACCGTTGACTGGAGTAATAATCGGGCTGACTTCCGTTTAATATAATTCATGGATGTTTTGCTTACAAAATCGTAAAACTGAAGAATAAGGGGTTGTAGCATAATAATTTCAGCTTTTTCAGGAGAAATCGTAAAATATGGATTCCAATTATGATCAAAGTATAAACATCTAAGATGGGATGTTAAGATCCGTTTCGTTTCACCGCGGCATGACGCATATGACTCATATTCTGTGAAGCCGAGCAGTTCTGTCTGGTGGCGATTGCGCATTTTTAAATGAAGTTGGGAGTCTGTGCTTACATTTGCTAAGCTCATTAGACTTTTTGTTGTAATATGAAGTGCGGTTGAAAAATTAGAGCAAGAGCCAATTGAAGAGTGCAAAAGGGAAGATGCAGTTTGTATCCATTGATAAGCCAGTGTCTCTCCATTCATTTCTATGGCTTTGCGTGCAAGGGCAATGCAATCATCAAAGTTGAGTATGGCTTGCGTTTTAACGCCATATAAACTTCCTGATTGCATCTAAATCCAAGTTTAATTAAATGAAATGTTGAGCAATGTAATAAATAAGTATTGAAAGAAATTATTGAAATTAAAGTTCTCACGTCACTTGAGTTTAGTCCATAAATATATTGAATCCTCAGTATTCCTAATAAAGCTTCCTCCAAGTCTTTCTTAATAGGTCGTGTCAAATTTTCCTTCTCAAATAAAAGTTTCAGTATTTTCAGTATAGTCACGCATGACAAATCAGATAAAGTTGTAATCAATGTAAATAATCTTCGTATCATTCTCAGAGTAAAAATGGGATTTTCAACAATTAATTTTGCCTTTTTACGGCCTTCCACTCTATCCAAATTCTTTGCGTCTTCTTTGTAGTTTGTTGCATAGATTTTCAATTGTAATTGACATATATTTGGTGCGTGTTTCTTTTTATTGTTGTAACTATGTTTATTCGAAATCAATTTAACTTTCGAGAGACTGAGAAACAGTTTTTCTTCAAGTAGCGCAAGTTTAGCAGCTTTTTCTGGGTGAAGAGCGTAGCTTTGTCGATTATAGCTGTCAGCATTTTCTCGAGTATTTGGATGGTCAAATGTGGTCAAAGTAATTGTAATAAACTGGGTGAGAATAATTACAATTGGTATTGATATCGAATAAATTTGGTTGCTTACTATGTTGTACATTTTCAGTCTTGTGATGAAAAGTGAAAAGCAAAACTACTTTACAAAATATAGAGATACAAAACAATTTAACTAATATTGAGTATGTAAATGCCATAAAATGCCAATAAAATATGGAACAACGTGAAGAATTTAATGTCCGTTTTCAATTTAATGTATAGCAACCTTGGCATAAGTTGATGCGTTTTTGCGCAATTTTATTGAATATTATTCTTCCATTTTCATGTATTTCACGGTTGACATTTTATATCACCTTACATATCAAGCGGCTAACGAACATCTCATTATTCGTGTCAGAACAGGATTTTTTCCCACGTTTTATCTTAAAAGTATATTTTCAATGTAGTTCTTTGCTTTTTACAAAGCCACTGCATAATATAAAAAATGTAAAATTGGATGTTGTTAAAATTAAATAAAGAAAAAAAGAAGGAAAGAAGCTAAAGAAATCATGAAAAGTTCAAGTATATTTTCACTTTTATTGATCTGTTTTTCTTTTGGAAATGAACTGATCTCATTTATATGCACAAAGATGAAAATTGCGTAGAAAAACGGGATTTTCTTAAGTTTTGTTCCACCCACATAAATAT
>JAQFYG010001069.1:0-21571 GCA_034694325.1 Entomobrya corticalis
TGTTGGTGTAGGTGTGTGCATGATCTTTTTTTGTGCCTTCCTTTTTGGGATGCGTGGTAGTTCATTGGCAGGGATGAAAATTGACTTGAAAGCGACTACTCGTAAAATAAAGTTTGATGGTTGAATGAGCTAATTTTCCTGTTGTTGTTTGATGTGGGTAAAGGCAAGAAAAAAAAGTGAAAGCATGATCATCATCGTATTTATTTTCATAATTTATTAGAAGACATCAAACGTGCGTGTATGGTTCTATTGTAATCTTTTTAAAAAAATTTATAATGAAAATGTACCTTTCTTACATGAGATCAGCTGGGATACACACCCTAAATGCAAAAATAATACAAGTTGATTTATTTTTTTTATTTACAAGTCGCATTATTTCTTTATGTACATGACGCATAAAAAGATACTGATGAAAGTAGCGCTTCCTAATCGTATTGGTAAATGAATATTATAAATAGTGTGCTAACAAGCAAGAAGAATGTGTAAGATTTATGATACACATATTTTGCTTTGTATTTGATTATTTTATAAGGATCATTATTTATCAGCGTCATTTGATCATACATGGGGGAGGGGAAATGGAGACTGGATTAAAGGACACGTTGTTCAGTAATATGTTTCTATTTATAAGGCTCCGTTAACTTTTTTACATGTTCAAGAAAGAATGAAAATAGAATCTCATTCCAGTCAATTACCTGATTTTCCCCCTTTCATCTCCGTATTTATAAACATGCATGCTCCGTTTATAGTACTTAAATGACTATTTGTGCATCCTAAATTTTTCAATACATTCCAGCCAACCGTTGTCGGATTACCTATTGTACTGGGATTGTATGCTTTTCCTCGTATTAGCGTCAAATTAGGGATATATTGTTTGGCAAAATCCGATGATCTTGGTGAAATTGAGTGAGTCACATGTTGGAAGATGCTACACATGCCTGGTATAATATATGTTCCGGGTTCATTCTCATTGAACGACAATAAAAGGAGTAGGAAAGCACAAGTACAATCTAATAATACGTTATTATATGCCATTGTATTACGTACATGGCTCTATAAAAACTGTTTTAGACATATCTTTGTCCAAAGTTTACATGTAAAATGAAAACAGCATCAATGGATAACAAGTAGAACAAGTCTATAAGTTATTGTTGCCCAGCAACGAGTATGTCGCTAAACGTCCCATTAAATACTAGTCTCTAAATATACAATGCATGCTCTAAAAAGGCACGTTGATATCCATATGAACCATTCAAATACTAAGTTCCTCTTGATTTGTACGTATCTCGGAACATTTTTAGTTGCCAAAGCTAAAGGCAAAAAAAACATTTATTTTGTCCCCAAAAGACTAATAAGAAAGCGCAAGAAGCCTCCATTTTCTTCTTATCCCAATGGATAGATGACTTTTCATTACTAAAAATCAATGGTTCAGTTCATAAAATGGAAATGAATCTCATTAAAATGTTTACAATGACAATAGAAAGAGAAAACAATTACAATTTGGAGATAACTCTGTGTACCTAACATACTAACTCCTGTGAAAAAAGTGCGTTTTCCATGTCATGTCCTCTTTCCCCTCGTTTCACTGTTCAGTCGCCTGGTATGTACGCGTGATCAAATAAAAAAAATAATAGAAAGACTATTAAAGACGCAAAACGACAGTTACGTGGGGATGTAATTGTGTTCGCTTTACTTGGTTTCTTAGTAGCAGCATCATCATCGTCACCCATGCACTCGTATATTACGAATCCCGGAAAGAAAATCAAAACCATTTGTGAATACTAATTCGAAATTTTATTTGAACTCTTGCTTTTAATTTGTACTCAAGGCAGAATATAAAGAAGTGGAAGAAGAACACGAACACACAAGAAGCAAACTAATGTTCAGTATTTCTGGAACAATAGAATTCTCTCGTTTCACCAGTTGTAGAGAGAGCTTTCTTCCGGTTTATCGTACTTTAATGGATTTACTACAATTTTTTTCTTTCCTTTCTCACGGAAGCATAACCAATTCATTTGTATGGATTGGAGATAAGATGAAAACGAAAAAAATACAAGATATTGTAGAAAACATGAAAAAATATTGAAGAAGAAAGCCCTCCAATAATAACACTATCACAATCATCATCATTCCAGAAACTGGTCATAGATTCTATTTGTGTGGTACTGGTTGGTGGTGGTGATGATGTTGGCGGCAACAGAAACAGTTGGTAGTAGCCCACACATAGTAATATCAGCAGAAAAAATGGAATGCCAGCAACAAATCTAAATTCACAGCGTTTCTTCCTCCACAAGAATAACAATATATTTTACTTCTTTCCTCTTGAAATCACTTTTCCCCCCGTTTTTCTTCTACTTTCTTCCTTGTTGTTTGGTTTGTTTGTTTGTGCAGCAGCAGAATATAGATACGTATTGTATATATAAAGCATAGATACTACAAGCATTACGTATTATAGAACGGACACCAAATTTTTATAGAAACACCTCAGCAGAAGGCCATTCATAACCACATACATGGCCGCACTCACTCAGTCTCAGCATAAGAGAGCGTTTCTTCTTATTTTTTGAAAAAAGAGGAAGAAAAAAAGTTACTTTTTCACGGAAGTAGTATAATAGTAGAAAAGGGAGTAAAACCACCTTCCGACAAGTCTCAATGTTTGGAATACTGACAACCACTTCAACCTCATAATATTATACTAATGTATCCTACTCCATCTTTTTTTGGTGGTGGTGCGAGCAACAATACTGCCACTTTCTCTTTTTATATATAAGATCTCTCGTACTTGAAGTTAAAGTAATAGTAGCTTTTTTTGCGTCGTACACCACCAATATAAAATAGTGTAAAACTGCCGCATTATCCGTAGGTATACGATAAAAAACTGCTACTGTTACTACAAACATTATACAAATCCATCTCTTTTTTTCCCTCAAGGCTATCTACACAAACTCCCACATCTACACTGTCTTGTTTGGCGATACTAGCCAGAATAAAATAATAAGACTTAGGTGAATGTGCATTTTTAGTAGTGGCATAGTGACATGACATGGTTTTCAAACGAGAAAAACCAACTGGTATATTTATTTATCATCTTTTCTAGATTTTCAAGTAATGTTGTGTTAGATGAATTGTAGATAAAAATGAAATAACAATAGGGGAATGTGTTTGGCGTTGTCATATCATAATAATAATACACGGAATTAAGAATGACGGAAGCCGAAAAAAACTTGCTTTATCATCTTTTCTTCATACTTTTTGTTGAAAACTTGTGGATGTAATGTAATGTGGGCGGGTATACATGTATGTGTGCGTGTCGGTGAATTTGGTAACAGCAGCAGTGGTGAACTGAAGGTGTTTGTTTGTACTTCTTCTAAAAACTGTTTTCTTCACTACTCCCTTTCTCCGACTTCCTTTCTTCCATGTTCCAAATTCTCAGTATGAAAACCGTGAAAGACTTTCCTGTTGTCTTCTCTTTCTTGTCTGTTTGAAGAACAACTCTCCCCACCTCTTTAAGAGAAAAACATACAAGTTTAGCCAGACGCCTCTCTCCCTTTATTTCCGTACAATGCAAAATTTGTACATTTAACTTCTAAAAACCTCTAAAACTTTTCTTGAAAGTTATTATTGTCCTGGAACTATAGTGAGCATTTACCTGCTACACACACATGTGACTGCAATCCTTTTTGTGATGTTGTTTGTCGGTTACCAATGCTACTACATAAGAACATTTTGTGACGTCCCGTTTCCCATAATTTCCCAGTGTCTCCTCCTCCACCCGAGCAATGGTCGTTCATTGCATTTTGCCTTGGAACATTCATTTATTCTAAGATACTTTGCGTACCTTTTTCCCACCAAAACAAATCCACTTTTCCACTTCCATGTTGGCTTTCCCAACATAATAAATAATTACTTTGAATTACTTTGAATTCAACGATTTTAAATGGAATTTAATATTTTCCTTGCAAACTTTCTTGTCTGGAAAGAGTTTCTTCCCCCAACTCGTTTTACCTTGCACAGGCTTCCCTCATAAATTATTTTGAAAGTTAAGTTAGAATAGTAGTGATGATGATGATGACGATGATGACAATAATAGGTATAACGAATAATAATAGTGTGTCCCTTGCGAGAATACAAAAACGAGCTAAAATAATATATAAGTCATTTAGTTAAAGCTGCACTGGATGGTGCACAGTTCAAACTGCAACTCTTTGCTTTCAGCATTCTACTAATAAACGTTGTATAATGCATGGCGTGTGGTATGTTTAAATTTCAAAGAATTCAAATATGTTAAAGAAGGAGACGATGATGATGATTGCTTGCATAATCTAAATATTCATATAGTCCACAGGGAGAGAGATCGCTTACATAACTGCACTCAAGTTCTAATAAAATACGCCTCTCACGTTTATAACTGCTTTGTCTGGGGACACACTTTCGAGAAGAGATTTTTTAAACGGGCAAGGGAGAAAGTTAAGACGAAAGGAAAGTAGGATCAGCTAATGCATACATAAATGCATGGATACACTCTGAAGTAGAGAGAAAAGCAGGTGTAGTAGTAAATTGCATAACATTATCCTCTGTTCAAAGCAACTGCTCTGTACTAAAACCTTGGTGTTATAATACCTACACATCTATCCATCCATCTCTGGAGAGTTGGAGGTGCTGGCGGTGGTGGTCGTATCTTCATTGCATACAAATCATGACTTTGATAATCATCATCACCGTCACGATAACCACCTAACATCATAGTACTGCTGCAGTTTGTTGGTAAGAAAGAAGTACACGGTCATTTACCGGAAAGGTGACTGCATCAGCAAGAGTGCTACGCTTGGTTAGAGAGGAAAGAGCTAAAGTCGTTCCTTTCATGAAGTGACAAAGATCAATCTTTTCTTCGTCTCCAGTTTTTCTTTTTCCCTCGTAACACCGTTACTGCCACCGAAGGAGACTGCAACCAAGTCTGTGATACGATACGACTACTTCAGCATGTCCCGTTACTACTACCACCAAACAGCAACTCCTCCTTTCTAACAGACGACCTTATTATTATTATGCTTGCACTAACGTTTTTTATACTTTTTCCTCCGATTCATACGGGAATCTAGTAGTGTAGATTTGGAGTATTTTTGTGGTTGTATTATCTGTGCGAGTTTTCTCTTTATAACGGTCTAACATTTCCTAAGGATATGACGACGAGTAGTTTCACATCGTTGCACTTTACTATGATAATAGGAGAGTGAGTATACATGTACGTGTCTGTGTCTATGTCCGTCGGTGTATGGATGGGTTAAACTTGAGAAGGAAATTAGGCCTTAGGTTATGCTCATCAAAAGCAGACGAGAGTGAGATGATGAGCTAGAAAAATGTTGGGGAGAATTTAGACGTGAAAAAGGAAATGATGAGAGGAAAAGAGTGTTTTGTACGAAATAAAAATAAATGTTACATAATAATACTGTGTAGTAGTTTGGTCGGTGTGTATCTACAAATTTTAGTAGGAGATTATATGTTCATGTAAAATAGTTAATGGGATAATGGAAGTGGGTTAAATGTGGTGGAACTCTGGTGACTCCTCTTCACGTGCCTAACATTTGCTCGGTAGAGATGTGGTTCTTATTCTTGCGCTTAAATAATAATAATAATAATAATAAACACCGTTTTTCTCTGGTTCGTTAAACTTTACAGCGTTGCCCGTGAATAGCTCGGGATACAAGCCATGGAGAGAACAAATTGTGGCTACTTTGTATGTAAAGTCATCATCGTCAAGACTTCAGTCACAACCCGAGACGGACAAAATGTTTACAGGTTAGTTTGAATCATATTTTTTTCTCATTTTGAATTACAATTATTATATCATTAAAAGGATTTTATGAGCTTGTAATCTGGTTTTAATATGTGTGTCCTTGGGACCAACATTATTGCAGAGAAAGAATTTAAAAATTTTATGATTTAAAGGGCCCTTTGTTCTTAACTTTAACACAAAACACTATTGTTTATTTTGTGTGTTTAGGGCTATCTCTAGAACAAAGTCAAGGAGGAGGGAGCGTGGGTGTAGACACAACTCGTTCAAGAAGTTCATCGGAAACGTTAGAAACTGGTGAAAAGGGTGCCCTCGTAGACGATGTTTATGAAGATGAAGAGGCTTTCACAAAAGAGGAAACTCCTGGCAAGGATAACGGCAATGAAGATAGACACGAGGAGAATTCACGGGAAACGGAAATTACAAGAAGAAGAATGGAAGAAGAGGACGATGATGAGGAAAGTGAAGAAGAAACTGGTTCTGCTCCTCAAAGTCCAAAATCCAACTTCAACAAAGATTTTAATTACCATCCACTTGAAGACTTGGAAGACACCAGGAAAATTGACAGCATCAAAAACAATAGTAAAGAATCTGAAACCCAACAAGAGCAACAACTGCACCTTCCTCACAATGAGAAACAGTCTGCTCAGCAAACCGAGCAGCAGAAGCAGCATCAAAATGACTTGTGGGGAAACTCAGAAGAGAGTGAGCAGTTTGATGACGACGATGTTGATGATGATAGTAGTGGTGCTGAGAATGAGGAGCAAAAAATGACAGGCAAAAGGACATCTGGAACAGGATCCCTGTCCTCATCGTCGTTTTCTTCTTCCTCCTCCTCCTCTTCTTCCTCATCACGTAACCATCCTTTGTACTCGAAAATACCGGCAAACAAACAAGCAAGTAGTGAGCTGAGTTCGGGAAAGAAGTTGGGGAACAATGCGGCTCACAAAGGGATGATCATGTCCAATGTCAAAAATAAGTTGCCGTATGCTTTGAGGGCAGATAGACCTCATTTTAAGTATCCTTTCAACTATCCTGCCCTTGATTTCGTTGGTTCGGGTGATTCTGTCTTTGAGACCATGATCCCGGACGATGAATATCCAGCAGGGAGGAGGAAGAAACGAGAAGTAAGGCTAATTTATTAATAGTAGAGCATTATGGAATATTGTATAAAGAAACTCATTCGTTTTCGAAGAAAAGTATATAGAATCAGGAGGCCTTGTCAGCAAAAAACTTTTCTCTGAATTGTTTCATCACACGATTTTCTCTATTCAACATTCCAGGTACCTGACAAAGCTCCATTCAAAATGTCCATCAGCAGAATCAACTCAGAAGGTGCTAATACGACAGCCATTCCTTTAGGCGTGCTTACCAAGCTTAAGCTTGAAATTCAAGTGGCGTCAGTGTTGAAGCCCAAGGACTTTACACTAGAGGTCAGTGACTACTTAAGACACAATTTATTGAGTTGAAGAATGTATCTACTTTGGGTAGATTAAATAACATTAAAGCCAGCCATTGTATTTTATCCTGTATTTTTTATCATCAATCTTAACAAAAACTACTCGACATACCTAATCTTGTACAAAAAATGACATCTTGTCCTTTTTCGCTAATATTTCAAAGTAAAATCATTTATGTAGTGATAAAAAGCACAAATGTCAACAAAATTCATGTGCGTATTAACAGACCTTGTATGCATCTTCCATTTTTTACAGATACGCACTTTACGTGCCACGGAGACAAACATCAGATTTGTCATTCTCTCCGCATATGTGATTTCAATTGGATCAGACATATCTTTTGATAAGGGTAGCACCAACCTCGCTCCACTCATGATGCCTTGGAACAACTCTACTGTGGTATGTCAACTTCACCATTTCACTCTTTTTTGCTAACTAAAATATCCGATAAGTCTAATAAATACAATGTTGCGTCCCATGATAAATTGAGAGTTTACGTTGAACGGTTACTATGACAACATACTAAACTGCAAGTCCCATTCGCATTTTCGTATGCATATATAGTTTCCTAGTTGCTACCTAGTATACACAAACGCATTTCAAGCGTGCATTAGGAAAACTAATGAATATCCTGAAATATAAACTTTCACTTTGCTCATTTACTTAGGTCTAGTGTCTGGAGAGATATATTAGAAGGCACGTTTTGACAATAGTTAATTTGAAAGGGTTGCTGAATGTGTGTACATTTCCAATAATGCAATGTCGCGACTCGCGACCGCGACCAATGTGTGCTGTATGAATATCTTGAGCTGTAGCAACATTTTGCCAAACATTCGTTAAGCCATTTCCGTTGGTTTAGGTGCAGAAAGTTTACATTTTTTACGTTTTGTGCGTGCAAGAATATTATGGAGATGTATTGAGCGCGAGCTCTTATTTCGTGTAGTTGTTGGTAGAAACAGGAAATAATGCGTTTGTGTGAAATTGAAACGGAATATGTCACAGGCTAATTCCATCACTGTCAATCTATCTCTCTCAAACCAATATATACAGACTCAGCATTTGTAGTAGTTTTTCAGAACGAATGAATGGATAACGGTGAGTAATGGATAGAGAAACAAAATGCTCATGGAGAAAACAAGTTTATAAATGAGATGTCAACAATGTAGACGCATTATATTAACTCCTTCAACAAAACTTTCAATTTTTGTCTTGGTCGTTGAGTACGAGATTCATTTGTTTTCCTTTCGCATTTTTTCGCAGTATGAAAGTGTTATTTGGAAATGGAAGGATGTGAAATGTGAAGGAGATGGATCAGAGCAACAACCCTCACCGTTGCCGGCATCAGTGTCATTGTCACAACAAGAGTCATCATCACCATCATCAGTTTCCTCTCCACACCAACAGCAACAACACTCACGGCCAAAAAGCAGTAATAAAGAGATTTCAATCGAATTTGAGGTAGTGGCAGTAAATCCAAGGGATGGAGGGAATGTTGTAAATCGATGGATGAGTTCTGGTGGCAGTACTTCCACCACCACCAGCAGCATTACACTTACATCCGCCATACCACTGAGGAAACAGCGTGAGAGAATGAATCCACTGAACGATAAAAATCTTGACAACAGTCATGGTGCCACCACAACGGTTACTGGTGATGGACGTAGTCATGATGAAGATGGCTTTGTTGTTAGTGGAGGTAGTGTCGACCCTCTGTCTACACCAAGGAGAGGGGAAGTAAATGATAATGGCATTGAGGATGGTATTTTGAAGGCTTCTCGTTTCTCACCGTCTATCGCTGCCAATCCATTTCGAAAAGCTAGAAAGCAATTTCATGTGACACTGGTTCCTGTAAGTGCGTACATTAGCTTTTCTAGTGGACAAGGACAACAAGTACTGAAGGAAAAACATGAGTATCTTACCACTAGTCAGGATGATGGTGGTGAAGATGATGATAATGATCATACTGGGTATACTTTTTCCTCGCGTGCTGAAAAATCCTTGGGGGAAGTCATGAAAATCAAAAAGGGAATTGACAAGGGTGATGATGGCGACGTAGTTGCAAAAAGTACTAATCATGGTGATGGAGGAGATAGCGTCACTACTCACAGCAGTGATGGGAGCAACAAGAGTAACGGAGATGACAATTATTATCTGAACAACAAGTCAAAGGATAGTGAGCGGAGTGAGGCAACAACTAGCATCAAGACACACATCATGCTTCCTGTTAAGTATTCCCCGGGTGATAATAATCGAGACATATCACGGACTAGTAACCTCCCTTATGAGACTGTTGAAACGACAAGGAAGTCTGTGTCGAAAAACATCAAATATAAGGTAAGCGACTTCTGACTTGACAGTTAAGCATTTGGTGTTTGGTTAGATGTTTTGCCATGTTCAACGTTGCTCAAACGAAAACAAACAACATGAAACGCAATTTCCCTTATGTCGTTCTCATTCGTTTTTGTTGTTAATTTAATTAGTTGCCTATAGGTTTTTGATTTAATCTGGAAAAAGTTGAACTCTTAATTGAGAGATTACGTGGTTTTTTCTTTATTTTATGAGTCTGTCATTTTTTCGTTGCACAATATATTATTGATTTGTATTTGTAATAGTAATTACAAATGTGGTGAAAATAGGGACTGTGGAAAAAAGGCAGATTTTTATCAAATAAATACTTTTCAATGATACTCTGTGTACGTGCATAATGTACATAATTTCTTTGTATAAAGTTCATTGATATGGAAAATAATTGTCAGAACTTGTTTTCGACGAATAAACAGCAAAAAAATACCAAATTAAAAGCTGATTAAAAATGTCAAAATCAAAAAACTTTTTTGCCAATTATTTTATTATAATTGGTAGAAGAAAATAAATTATACAATGAAAAACTGATGCCAGCGTGGGCAGATGTTGCATAATAAGCTATTTTCCCTGCTTCAAAACACAATACGATTTATTACAAAACGTAACAATTGGTAAATAAGAATGGAATGAAATTGCGTCGTTTCATGATTAACATAAAAACATATATTAGACCTCCATTTCCTGCAGTTGATTAGTAGCACTTTCTGAGAAACAAATAAAATAAGTCGGGGACAACGGTTGTTGAATGCCAAATTAACTTTTATTAAGAAAGCATATGCTTAAATTGCTCATTTAGTCTGCTACGTAGGATATATTTCATTGCAATTGGCGTTATTGTAGTAGGAACTCCATAAATTGAAAGTCTAATTTTACTAATAAACTACGCCGTATTTAAATCTTTTAATCAACATTTCTGAAGTATTTAATTAGTTTTCATAAGACTTCTCAGAGTCAAAAGTGTGTGCTAACAACAGTTCTTTAGTAATACTTGGATTGCCTCAATAACTCATCTTTCTTCAAAAAACTATAATTGCAAAACATCTCGTATGAGCCTCTTCACCGAAATTTTACTATCTCTGCATGATATAAAAAGGCATTCACGGTACTTTAATTCTTAATAATTCTTAATAATAATTCTTTCTCCCTTTCAATTTTCTGGTCCAATTTTCATCATATAATTTGGGCTTATAATTTTACAAGGCTCCAATTATTTACTTCTCACTTGCTTTTTGGTTACTTCTAGTTCTCTCCAATCTTGAAACAGATCAATGTCCATTAAGGTAGTGCATAAATTTTACATATTTACAATTACCTAGTTTTGTAAATGTGTAGATAAAATACACAGATATTGAAAAACCATTTTGCAAACTAGGTTCACTTTGGAAAATGCTGTAATATTACTTACTGTTGTACATGCGACGCGACGCTACTTTTATTATACAACTTGACAGTACTTGCATTTAAACAAAATTTAGAGCATGTATTTAATGTTATCTCCGCTCATAATAGGCTTACCTTTTTGGACCATCAGGAAAATACAAACTGACATTTATTAGGTATCTAGCTTATTTGCGCATAGTATACATGTAAATGTAAATGTATCAGAGGCTTTGGCCACCTATTTGCCAACATATAATATGTATCTATTTACGAACTGTCTGGTTCTTTCAACAGTGATGTGTTCCTCGTGGTATCGGCTCTACTATAAAGTTACCTATGAAAACCACAACTTTTCGGTTTTGATACGTGGCAGAAATAACAATAATACCTAGCAAAATACTATTCCTACTAATAATAATAATAGCGAACCGCATAACATTTTATTTGCGTACAGCTACCAGTAAAATTCACAAACTTCTTTAGCTTCGCATTTACAAATACTAACTGTATCAGTCCTATATCTGCGTAGCAGGAAGTAGCAAAGTTGCAACCACCGACAACCGACATCATCTCTAGTAGCAAGAGTGCCACTCTATCTGAATAATATAGAAAAGAAGAAACCTAAAGCACTCCAACTGTAGAGTAGTACTAGTAACTATACAAACCAAAATTTGAAGTGAGTAAGCGCCGCTTGAATAAAATAAACTATCTACATAATATCTGGCCTTCACAGTGCGTTTAAATTGGCTTCATTGGCCACATTAACTGTTGGCTGCTTTTGCTGGTGCTGGTCTTGCTAAAGAAGATAAAACGAAAACGAAACTCTATATACCAGTTACCTTGGTAATAGATTAAGACAGAAATGGAAATTACAGCAAATTATGGTAGGAATCGTTCCTAAATATATTTATGTAGGTATGTATATCTTCTTCTATAAGACTTTCTCTCTCGCTTTCTTCCTTCCTTTCTTCTTTTCCTCTTGTTCTACTTCTATGATGTCGTGTATTACTATTATTATGATGCTGCTCTTCTCATATGTTGAGGTCGAGACAAAAAGGAAGTTGCATGGGTTGTTGATATTGTTTAATTCTGATGAGTACCAAGAAGACGATGATAGTCATCATCATCATCATGAAGTGCGCTCAAATGAACTGTTTCAAAAAGAGAAGAACAAGTGGAGAGAAAACTAGAAAGGATACTTGTTAGTGCATTCATGTATACATGCGTATGTAAACAAGGCCAGGTTGCACGTAAAATCATGTTGATGATGAATACTCTACCAATGTGGATAACAGTAACGGAGGTAGTAGAAGTAGGCATTTATTTATTAAAATGAATTTTGCGTGCACTCGTGCGTGTTTTCAAGTTAACCTCCCCTCCGTGTATACTTAAGTATTCCTCTACTACTACCTATATTTCTAAATTAGAAGGTTTCAAGGATTCCTGGTAATGTTTTTGGGAAAAGAAAGAAAAGCTTTAGAAGAACAGAGAGAGCGAGAGGGGTTGTTCTATTAGATCAAAAAAATGTTTATTATAAAACTTAATAGAGCAGTCAGATATTAACTGGTTCATAAATAAAATTCACAAGAAATGTATACATGAGCGGCCATGTTCACGAATATAATTGGCGATTGAATAAAAACCTTAGAAAAAACCAGGGAATGGAAGTTCAAAAATGTCGTTTGGAAAGTTTTTAAAAGAAAGATACATCTCCCAACATACGTAAAAACAGTGGTACGTACGTAGTTTCTAAAAATAGCTCGGGTTCTCATAGACGAAAACTTAAAAAACTACAAAGTGTTTTTCAAGACAATATCCTTGAAAATTGATAAAGGAAAATAGTACTCTTATTCTGTCTCTGTTTCTACGTCTTAAAATTTCATACGAGAGACTAATACAGAAATGTGCTCTCCGGAAATACATACTGCATACCTTCATTTTTCAAAAAGGTATAACTTGCAGAGGTGTGTGTGCGTGTTCAATATAACACACATCTATAAAACCTGAAGTGAAGAAAAATATATCAAGGTTTTTACGGACCATTAGAACTATCACAATTTTAATACAAAAAATATAAAACTCCAGATTTCCCTTGATGCATCCCTACTGTCGACTATGCACACTTATTTTGTATTTTTTGCTATTCCTTCCATCTTACTCTTCTTCCTTCTTTCAAGTACTAAATTTTACGGTGCCAAAGTCCTACAAAAAGGAGGGACAAATTTCTAAATGCCTTTTTAATGCAACAACAAACATTGGAAGAAAAAAACAGAAAGCACTAACAATTTCTGAAAGAAATAGTGTGTGTATATATATACCGCTTCTACTGTTACTATCATTAATACCCAAAGAGCTTAGAAGAAATGGAGAAAGAAAAGTGTGTGTCTGTGTTGCAATCTTTTTAGTGAAATGGTCTGGATTCCACTTCCAACGTTTTTCTTCTTCCTCCTCTCATTTTACTTTTTTCTTCTTTTCCTTGTCTTCTGTAATTTTCTTTTCATTTCTGAAGCCTACACACATATACACTCACCATTGCCCCTTTCATTTCTTTCTTCCTTATTACCACTTTCCCCCTCTCATTCCACTTACTCTTTTTCCCATCTACTTCCTCGAGAGCT
The DNA here is from genome assembly GCA_034694325.1 of Entomobrya corticalis. Classification (NCBI taxonomy): domain Eukaryota; kingdom Metazoa; phylum Arthropoda; class Collembola; order Entomobryomorpha; family Entomobryidae; genus Entomobrya; species Entomobrya corticalis. Next base: position 13,614 of record JAQFYG010001069.1, read on the forward strand.
GGGAAGATGTGCATACAAAAATATTATTTTACAGTGAACAAGGAGGCAAACGGGCACATGAAAATGCAGTAGTAAATGTTTTTTAAGGATTCTCTAGGAGCAAAGAAACACACAGATATACGACTGTGTTCAGTAGGATGAAGATATTTATTTTTTAAACTGGAATAAAAGGAAATATACCTTTTCTACCCTTCTTATCTTTGTTTTCACTCTCCTCATGTACTGCCAAACATTTTGGGGATAAGTATTTCGCGCGTGTATATAAGTGAGTGTCTTGTTGTATCGCTTTGTTACATTGCGTGTAACCCATTTTGACTGTCTTTTATTACCAGTCACTCTTACTACACAGCTTGCTATTAAAGCAAACAGGCGCAATAAGCTGGCCCATTAAAAGGATGATGAAAGTCTTTTTGCTTGTCTAAAAAAAGTCATTTTGTTGGTAATATTTTCAATGTTTGGAATATTAGACGTAGGTATACACAAGAGAATATAGACAGAATATCTAGGTACTAAATATTGTAAAAGTTTGTTGTAGTTGGAGACAATTCACCTGCAGCTGCATTCAGTATTATCTTTGAAGCATCTTGAATCTTGAATGTCTTTTTTGTTAACATAATATATGACGGAACACACCGGCTGGACAAACATCTTTCTCCAAGAAAAGTATTGAATGAAACTGTATCTACAGAAAAGAATAAGAATTTTGCAGTATCTATTGAAGAATTGGAAATGGGGAAAGTTAGAGTGCTCTAAATGTTCGACCAACCATGCTGTAACTTGATTTGATTTTTTAGCATCGTGAGTATACTTATTACAGTTATAATTGTGAGTAGGTAAGAATAGAGCAGGAAAGCGATAGTAAATATTAATAAAAATTTTTATAATTTTTAGAAAGAGAGTCCTCCTTCGACAGAGAGATAAAACTTTCTTAATAATGTAATAACAATAATAATAATAATAAAAGTAAAAATTAAAAAAGAGTCAAAGTTTGCATGATCTAAGAATTGATCTTTGTTATTTCCATACTACTGGTTAGAAATGGAAGTAAATAAAGTTTTTGATTAAACGTTAGTTAGTCTGAAACTCAGCAGTTCTAAATGATTGTGATGAGTTGGGAAATATTTTAATGGAAATGAGAGGTTCGTTTTTAAAGAAGAAAAAGAGTCGATTAAATCATTGCAATGATAATGATAATAATAACGTAAATCTGACAAGCAAATCATACAAAAAAGTAGCGAAACGATATTTCAGAAAACTTTAAAAACTTCACTCCCTCAAAACCTGGACCAACATCAAAAACACCCTTCCACAAACCAATTGGGAACTCCCTGAAATACCACCTTCTGCTACCCTCATTCCCAAAGCCAGAATCCTCAGTACCACAGACAAACAAGCAAGGTCTTAATAAATTGTTTTCCCTACCCGATAATGAAGACAGTCAAGTTAAAAGTTGAAGATTGTGTCGTGGAAGCAACGTTTGATGATCAAGAGGAGAAAGTAAAGTAGGTTTTCATCTAATTCCTAGGAGACCATGATGAGTTTTACTGGGAATCGTGGCCAACAACTGTTAAGTAAGCAGTAATCAGTAAATATTGCATTTATTACGGAACACACACGCTGAGAAAGAGATATGGATATAAAGAAGACAAAGAACTGGAAAAAGATTTCTCAGTATTTTCCTTGATGAAAAACTAGAAACTTTTAGTGCTATATCCTATTTTAAATACATATATGATATAATGACACCTTTCTTAATTAATGGAATGGGAGAAACTATTGTGATGAGTTGATAACACGGGAAAAGGGAACACACACAGCTTGAAATATAAGGAATCAAAGCAAAGAAGTATCATCATCACAACTGGATGAAATGCAAGAGGAGGAGAAAGATAGGATATGATAGTAGGGAAACGCTGATGTAGCATTTTACTGTTATTATAATCATTACACATCTTGAGTTTTCATCAAAGAGCACTTGAAGCCTCCAATGTATCCAGTATTCATGCCTTCTGTACTTTCTTCCACTACATTATATGCTGGCTTGGCATTCCTTTTTCACTGACATAACTGTGAGACGATAACAATATTTTGGATCTGTCTACTCTCGCATTCAACCTCAGCTCCTCCTCGGAAAAGTATTTGGGTTTGGAAGGATGTATATAATAGTAACAACAGCAATGAACCGAAACTCTTCTTGGAAGTAAGAACCATTAGGTGTTCAATGTAAAAGAAGTAGAATGATTATATTGATAACGAAGATGATGATGAGGCTGTCATTATGCAAGTGTCAGTATATATTCAAAAAGATGTTACTACGAATGCAGAAAATGTAAGTAAATTATGTTGACGTGTGCTCTTTTGGCATCCGTATTAAGTCAACAGAAAAGGGATGTATCAAAAAGACTAAAAAGTATCTTTATAATCGATCGTTGTTTAGTAAACTACCTGTTTCTTAAGATACATATGTATATTCGTGGATGCATTTAGGTTGGTCCAGGTCACGATACAGAGATCATTGTACTCTGGAACGAAACCATCGAAATTACCAATACTCTTTCAGGGTCACTGAGCAATGAACTTTTGAGAACGGAAATAGTAGCAAGAAAGTAGTAATAGTAGAAAGGTAGCAGACATTTGTTTACATGCTTGGTTTGTCTGTCACTAAAAATCTGTAATGAAGCAGCTCCCACAAGCACTACTAGACTATTGACAATGAGCAATGTTAAAATAGTTTTGTGGTAGGATGTCATTAGGTAAAACCAGATAAGTTGGGAGAATATTCGAGTTTTACTTTTATTGTGTGCTCACCAATTTTCTTTTGATATACAGAGCCACTGCAAAATTCATTGAGAAGGATGCTTTTGTACTTTCTACTATTCCCCCGTTTTAATGGTGAAGTGACTGTTTAATGAACACATTCTGTCAGAGTGAACAGCTCGTTCGGTGGAAATGAAAATCATGCCGCAAACGAAATTCGATTCATTTTTTTGTATACCAATATGTATATATTATAAATATTTACGTATGACAAAATATAAATTATAAGGAAAAGCATGCATAGTTAGAAGAATTCACTTTCATTTTATTTTAAAAGAAGCGGAGTAACAGTATCATTATGAAACAAACAAAAGAATGGGAAAAATACGGAATGCATGATGAACTTTACTGATGATCCAATTTCCATCCTGACGACTTATATGGGTTAAGGGCCTAGGGGCCTCTGAAACTTGCTTTTTACTGATATGTATATTAAGTACACACATAAATTTTAGCAGTACTATTATTTGGATATGTACTTACACTCAAGTTTATACGGAAATTATCTTCATTATCAAGCAACCAAGAGTTGCAAAAAATTAATTGGATGAGTTTTTTATGTGACTTGTTTACAAATTCGGTTTCTTTCGGTTATATTTATATTTTATATATACTTATGTTACTAAATGCAATGAAGACAATATTCAAAGGAAGAGGAAATCTTTTTGTGTACGAGCCCACACATACAACAAATCGATTAGAATTTTGTCGATTTCAATTTTCCAATGATACATTTTCCTCTTCCCTTGATTCTGCGAAATTTCACCCAAAGTTTAATCATGTGAAACACATTTTTCTATTTTTCAATTTCCTGTTGTAAAACAACAAAGCTCGTTTTTTATTGTGTCAAAAAAGTTAACGTATTTCCGTGCAAAACTTTAAAGAATATTTTTAGGTCAACAAAAAAGCACACAAAAAAGGGAAGGATATTGTTGGATAAGATGAGCTTGTGCTAATGCTCAAAACAAAAAGTGAAGAAATAGTGGAAGAAGAAGACATGTTTACATAGTGTTAATTTCTCCCTTCCTGTTGTTCCCAGGGTTAGTTAAAACTCTATACTTAAGTTATGTGGGACAAGGAATGAAATGAAAACACAAGATTCTAATGAATCAATGTCAAATTTACTACACATCTGGCGTGGAGGCCGTCGTGTAATAGAATATAATAGGTATGTAGTTATATTGCAATAGTAAATATTAGTGGCCACACACTAGAAATATTATGTACATCGGGAATACTTAATATTGTTTTGTAGAATAAGTGGTTTCGTTTATTCCCCACTTTCTCCAAATGCAACAGCAGTAGTAGGATCATCATTGTGATATACACACAAGTTCATAATATGTGAAAAATAGAAAACCAACCCAACAGTTATCATCATCAGCAAGATCATGAAGTTTCTACGGTTGTTATTGTATTTTCTCCTACAGAAGGCCTTCATAACCATTATATTTAAGTACATATAGTTTACACGGACATCATACATCATATCAAAATATTAAAAGCTGTAATTCTTGTAGTATGGTATAACTACTATTATTAGTGCTGGCTCAAGTGGCGTATAGTATGTGTGTATGTGTTTCTTCATGTGACTAGGTGAAAAGCAAGGAGGGAAAACGAAACAGGAAAATCCCACGTGACAAGTAAAACAGTGTGTTTGAGAATTTACTTTCTAAGTAAATGTTACAAAGAAGAGGGAAACACATGCAGAGAGAGAGAGAGAAAGAGAGAGAATAAAGTTAGATAAGGCAAAAGGCAAACCTATACATCATAACAGAAAAATATATTCCTACAGTTTGAAGTTCTCTCTTCTTCTTTATTCAGCGGGATGTTGAGAATACAAGGGAAAAAGACTTGAGAGAAGAGGAGCTCTTCCAGAAATGGTATAATATTATAACATCAACATGAGAAAGTTGGTGGAGAAGGACAAAGTCGAAAACGGTATTACAAGAAGAGTTGACATTGAAATCTAGAGAGTGATGATTTACTCATGTGAGTATGTATTTATTTTTGCTCTTTTCCTGTTCAAATAGTACGCGTGGTAGTAAAGAGAAGAAAGCAGTGGTATTAGTACACCTCCCACTGCTAAATAGTGCTAAAAAACTTTGCTCATTTTCAACAAAGTATTTTATGTATATACTTGTATGTAAAAATGATTCTTTCACCACCACCACCATCACCTCCTACACCATGACTTTCACTCCTTTTACTTGTCTTGTTGTAATTCTTGGTCTCTGCTACTTTTTTGCTGGTGTGTCTTTCTGTCTTTTCTATTTGTGTGTGTGTGTGTAAGTCTGCTGCTTACTTTTACCATCCACAATAATATTCGCATGTCTACTTCTGATTTCCCTTCCGTCACTTTTAACCACTTTCTTCTTGTTCTTCATTTTGTGCTCTTCTGTACAAACAGTATTCCATTCCAAAGTCAACAGAAACTTGAAACTAGTTATAGAAGTGAAAGCATAAGTACACATGGGAAACGTAATATATATATATATATGTATTCAACATCTTTCTCTCTGTATGTGTGTTTTGTTGTGATGTGCAGATGTGAACCTTGCTGTAAAGCAAACGCAGAGATTAACTTTGAAAATTCAACTTAATCTAAAAGTAGGCTTTAAGATTTGCTCACTCACATTTTCTGTTACTACTGCATGCACACATAATATACAGTGTAATAATATTAAAACTAAGTAAGTAAAGTTTTGGCATTTTGTGTGTCTATCTGTTTCTCTTTTTAGCGTTATGTATACCTTTAAAACATCCAATAAGGATCCTCCAAGTTTTTCTTTTTTAATCGGATCTTCTTTTAAGAATATTGTTGGAGCACGTGTTTATATGCTCACATGTTTGTTGCTAGACGGACTTTTCTTGTACTTTATGCTATTATTAAATTCGTTTTGTTTTACTGTTATAGTCAGTGTTTATATCAAGGTATGTTTTCTTATTTAAAAATACGCTTACTTAAAAACAATCTCAAAGAAACGTGAGCAGTTGTCTGGCTTCCTATATATTTTACTTACATAGTTCGAATTAATGGAAAGCTAAAAAATAGTATCAAGTATAGTATCCGTACTTCTTTAGGTCTTAATTCTGACATCATTATCTCAAGCTAATACCATCCCTTTGCTTGTCAATGTCCACTAACTAAAACTAACAAAACAGGAGGCATCTCAAATTCAAGCTCCTCAAGTTTCCAGACTTCTCTTTCTCTGGCATTTCTGTTAATAATATATACTAGCTTTTTAAATAGAATGTAAAAGAATTTTGTTGTTGCCAGGAGACACTGATATGTGATATGACAAAAAACTGAAACAACGAGACACATATGAACAAAGAGGAGAAGCGTTTACTATTTAAACATTTTATAGGTGTACAGGTACAACATCAACAATATTATTTGCTTTCATTTTCAATGCGTGAGCACTTCTAGTTAGCACACAAAAGAGTTATATTTAACTTTTTTAGGGTACTAGAACTACTCATCTACTCCTACTCATGCTGCTTTACTGGGATTGAAGTAACCAAAGTATACTTGTGCGTTTTGTGGTGTATCCATTACACAAAAGATGATCTAGTGTCATTCAACATAATCCACTTGTGTGCCACCGAATAATAATACAAACAGAAAAAATACTTTCTCTATTTCACTCTTTATCTGTGCGTGAGTGAAATTTCCTTTGTTCCTGGTCGAGGGCGTGAGTATCATCCTGACTATGAGCATGATGATAACGGGCGGTTGAGGTGTAGAAGGAGTGGTTGAAAATCCTTTTATTTACGTAATATACACGTTAAAATAACAAATATATTCTACTTATATTGCTTGATGGCTCTATGATTAGCATTTTATGTTTGTAAATAACAAAAGCCGTAGGTTTGTTGAAATGTTGAAATGAAGAGAAAAGTCATGTGCCGTATACTCGGCACACTTTTAACGTTTTAACCGAAAAGTGTTTGATCGTCATGGAGACACAAGCTGTATTGTCAACAGGATCGATAACATTGGACAACGAAAGTTGAAGCATTTTCGTTTCAAAGAATTTTCACTTAATGACCTATTCTTTCCATTTCATTTGAAACCAGTAAAAGTAAAACACTATTCTATTTTACTGTTCATCTTCTTGTCTAAAATACTAAAAGCGTTGCCTAATTCTATTTTACTAAAACTTCCAAATGTTAAATCCTGTTGTGCCTGCTTAATTATGTCCATTTTATTCACTAAAACCCTGTCAAAAAGAATGTGCCGACAAATAAGATCTGTAATTTAAATGTATTCATTTTTGCAATTTTAGACGTCTTCAATTTTCTCTATGCAGCTTCTGTTAGTATTACTTCTACTTTTTCCCAAAAAGAAATTTATAAAGAAAGCAGCAGCAGCCTTATAGTTTTTGAAAAGTACAACTTTGTTTTTTGAAGTTTTCTTAAGAAATAAAACTTTGTAATGAATGAGTTTAGAATTTCTTGTAGTAGTATGTGTGTGTATGCACAAAGGCTAATATAAAAAAATTTGAAACGCGTGGACCTTGCTGTTGCTAACATTTAGTAAAATGTTTTCCTTTTATCCTTCACCACTTAACTTTTTTTCTAAAGAAAAACATTATTAAAGAAGGCATCCGACAAGACATCCTCCTGTTTTTTGTTGGGATTCTCTTCTTTGAAAGCAAAGTGACAGAGCATCATGCAACTTGAACAAAGAACTTAAACAGAAAGAACAACCAAGGTAACACTTAGGCAACTAAATATGATATGTGCCCACCACTCATCACCCTTACAGATACATATACAATATACAGTTATTCATCTTCCAAACTCTTTTAAAAGCACATAGACTGTGTCAGCTTATACCTCGCTGTAAATGCGTACACTTTTACGTAACGTACTACAAGTTATTAAAAATTAGAGGGCTTAAAGCTCAAAAATATTAAGTGACATGAGTAGAAGAAAGGGCTTAAACTATAAAGGATAGTTTTTGACGGCCTTTATATTATCATTTATAGCTTGAGTAGCCAAATATTAGTTAGAAGTTGGTTATAAACATAGTTTAAAATATAAAAATGCATGCTATTATTAAGTACCGACTACCAAGAGGTACTTTATTATATTGGTGTTTCAGTCTTTCCGTCCGGCCGTCCGTCCGGCCG